>JAYKAV010003266.1:3472133-3701447 GCA_035582835.1 Phoebastria nigripes | reverse complement strand
CAAACAACATCTAAATTGACCTGAAGCCAAACTCTTTCAAGCATGAATTGGATGGCCATGCATTGGTTTAGGGGTGATGCACCCCTAAGGAAGAGCTTGGCGCAGCAGCAGCCGGCGTGTTGGTGTGCCGTGGACCCCGAGCGGGAGGAGGAGAGCCGAGCTTGGCATGCCTGATTGATCGCCGTCTTTTAAAATAACCAGCCGGAGCCTGGATCTTCCGTTTCTGTAGGATGTGGAAAACCTGGAGAGGGGGAAGAGAGAAACAGCTTTGAGAGAGCGAGTGCAAGTATTGCTAATTTATGATCAGAGAAATATATGTTTGAGTTTGAAGATTACAGGGAAAGGACCTGGTGTTCAGGCAATGATAAATCTGTTTTATCGGGGGGTTGTGAAAAGGCTTCCCCACAGGGCAAATTGCGGGCAAGCAGAACATAATTACCCCCAATTCCAATTTGAGTAATTATTTCTACCTACCTGTCACTCCCGTGGTGCTTTCAGCTGCATGGAGAGGTTTTGCTTTCCCTYGCCTCTCTGCCTAAGAGCCAAAGCCATTGTGCAGCACCGCTGGGCTCTCTGAAGAGCTGGGCCAGCCCTGCCCCCAGGAAGGCGCTTGCCTGCAAGGCTCTGGGGCTCGCTGCTGTCCCACCCCACCCCGAGAACTGCCCTTTCACWGCCTTTTTCCGTGGCTGCTGGGTAGGGGCCATCAGACGTTGCTTTCTGCAACCACATTTGCACCCAGGCAGGGAGGAGGCAGGCGGACCGGGGTGGGGGGGGATTTGGGTGGCCGCTTCCCAGGATGTCCTTGCCCTTGCAGAGAGGGCAGCATCCTCTTGGGTAGCGGGCACCCATGGGGAGAGCCCATGCACAGGGCCAGGACATTGACTTTTTTCCCCCGTGTTCATCTCTGGGATGGGTGACACGTGGCAGAGGTGGCYGGAGGTTGGAGGGACGCTGGCTGCGGGGGATGCCCGGCCCCGCGTCCRCTCTCCCCGTCCCCCTGGGCTCCGTGCCGTGGTGGTGAGGTAATCGAGGGTTTTACTGCAATGGGCCGTGGATAGCTTTTCTAAGCATCGTCTCCTAATGCTTCCCCAAAGAGCCAGGCAGGCTACTGGGCGCATTAGGAATCGATGCACATAGCAAATGGATTGCCTGCGCTCTCTCCTCCACCTCTCCGTGCTCTCTGGCTGTCTCCGTGCTTGCCCTCTCCCCAGCATGGCCAGGGCTGCCCCGTGCCAGCTCTGCACTCCCAGTGTCACCCAGGTGATGGGGGGCACCAGGGACTGTTTCCCCCAGTGCAGGGCTGCAGCGGGCAGCTCCATCCCCACCCCAGTCCCACCAGGATGGACCATCAGCTCCAGGTGAAGCTGCACCCCCTCGCCTTCCCCCCGGGAACTTGCAGCAGACAGGCGCTGCGGATGGAGCGGGTGACAAGCGTCTGCACAGACCAGCCAAGCAGAGAGAAAAAAAATGACCCCAGCGAGAGCAGGGATGGGCTCTGCATCTCAAGTGGCTCCCTGGGAGATGCCAGACGGTCCTTCCCATGAGGACCAGGGACCCGTCGCCTCCCAGAGCCTCTGTCTGTGGAGGGGGAAGTAATGGTGGCGATGGCACAGTGAGTTCAACTGCAGAAGGTAGAAGCATTTGGAAAAGCGATTGCTCTGCCAGCAGCGGTGTGGAGCTGCCCTGGGGCTCACGGGGGGAACAGCCCGGGGGTGGGCTTTTCTCTTGTGGGATTTTCCTCCAGTTCCACCAACAGATTATTCTGATTTACCCCCTTGTTAGTGAAAGGACAATCGGATCCAAAAAGGACTCTGAAATGTGCTGGTCACGCACTCAAACCTGCAGCTGCTAGCCCTGGTCCCTCAGCCCCGGCTCTGAGCGCTCGRGGCAAAGAGGGGATGAGATCTCCATAGGTAAGGGAAACTGAGGCACAGAGTGAAAGGGGCATTTCCCAAGGACTCAGTGAGCYGTGGGACAGGACGTTGATCCCTCACACTTCTCTGTGCCCTCAGTTTCCCCCTGACTGGGAAATCACCCACATTGAACTGTGGCTCAGCACAGGGATGGAGACCCCTGCACGGGGGTTTGGGGATGCCGGTGTCCTTTGTGGGTGGGGGCTGTGGAGCAGGGATGGGGGTGACTTGGGTCAGGGTCCCACTCAGCATCTTAAATGCTCTTTTGTCTGCTCAAATGCAAATTATTTCATTTCCCTGCGAACCTCCTGCCTGGATCCTGACTGCCCCAGGTCTGCTGAAGAGACAGAAGACACACGTGCTGGGGACAGAGGGACTCCTTGGATGGATGGACAGGGCTGCAGCGGGGCATCTCTTAGGTAAGCGGGTGGAGAAGGAGAAGCAGAGGGACCTTCTGGTCTCCAGCAGGTCATTAGGTGGCTTTGCCGAGAGGCTAATTAGGCTGGGAAGATCCCCGGGACAGCAAAGCTGGGTTTGCCATTCCCTGGCCAGCTGCTCCACACGCCGCTGCTGGCACCGTGCGCGGCGATGCCCGGACCTGACGGGCGCTCACGTGGCTCCGCTGATAAAACTTGCATGAAGACATGTGCAAAAATCGATGATTGTGCTTATGAATTAATGATCGCTGAGCGGATTGATGCAGCCTGCCCCGTGCGTGCTGTATTGCTAATGAACACCAGCAGTGGGAGCGCGGGAAGGGCCAGCGACGTACTGCTGCAGCGCCTTCTGCATCTGTTTATGCATGTTTTAAATATATTTATTTTGCATTTGCTCCCAGAGCTACTTTAAGCAGAGAGCAGGTGATTTCCATGAAAGGGACCTGGCGCGTGCATGCTGCGGGGAGGGGGCTGCTGCTTTTTGAAGGGGAGGGGGACATTGGAAAGGGCCAACTGCTCTCGACTCCGAGCTGGAAGGGGTTGAATCGGAGGCAGGCTCTATAAATGTGTATGTGGGTAATTTCTAATTGAACACCATGGCTCTTGGTGCTGGCATGTGTCACTCCCGTGGCATTATCTCTGCAATTAGAGCTTTTTCCCACAATTGCATAAGAACCTCTCGGTGACTCACCGGGTTTGGGGGGAGAGAGGCGAACGGCGGCTCGGAGGCGGCCAGCTGCGCCTGCGCGCATGTGAGGTGTGAAAATCAACCGCTCAGGTGCTCCGTGGTTTGCAACTTGCTCCCGAGCAAACCTCGCTCCCAGCCGCTTGCAACTCYACTGCCTTCCCCGACGTCACCGCCAGCACCCTGGCTTGGGGACACTTGGCTGTCCCCCTGCCAGCGAGCTCCCTGTCCACCCAGCATCGCCTTCTGCTGGGGGTTTATTTTTGTCCTTATCATCACGGCTCTGTTTGTGCACTGATGACCCTTTGGCACCAATAATAGCATGTTTTGGATCCCTGATTAAAACCGCTGCGGTGTCAGAATCAATAAGCGTTGGCGGCCGAGACCATAATAACTATAATAATCCCCATTAGGGTAACAAATGGGGGAGAGAGAGTGCAGGGCTGCTAATATGGTAATGCCATGAATCTGCTTCCATCAGCTGGAGCCACAGCATCCTCCCTGCGAGGGGCAGGGACCACGGCTCTCTCGCTGTTTGCCRTCCCTGGCATCAGCAGAGCCCCCGCTTCTGGCTGCCGTAACACCTTGTGTACCCCAGCTTGGAAATTTGGCTTTGCAACATTAATTATTGGGTCTTTGGAAATGTGYGTGACTGGTGTCCCCAGCGTGGGAGAGGGGACAGGGTTCGGTGCAGCCAGGGGAATCGCTTATCCTGCCCCAAAGCTTAAAGAGAATTTAAAGACTGAGATTATCAAGCAGGGGAAATTCCGGCTCTGACCCATCCTGCCGATTTGTCTTGCAGAGATCGAGTCTGGCGAGGGCCGGGAGGGAGGGGAATGCCAGTGGCATTAAAGTAGCTGCCTAGGAAAAAAAACAAAAATCAATATGTAATTGTGGCCCCATCGATCTGTGGCTCCACCACTGCAGCTCTCCACTGTGCTCTGATCAGCTTTCATGGCTGCAGATGAGAGAGTCCCAGCAGCTGGGGGTATTAAATGATGCCAAACACTTTTCAGGTGAAAACTATAGACTTTTTCCTTAAATAAATCCAAAAATAAAGTAGCAGCTGAGGGAGTGGGGGACTGGAGCAGCCACGGGGCTGGGCATGCTCTTCACAGGAGGGATGCTACTGCCTCTCTGCTGGGACTTCCCTGGGAAGCCGGAATGATGCTCCCTACCCACGGCGGCTGCTTGGTCCCCTCCGACTGCAAAAAACCACCTCCGACACCCAAAAAGCTGCCAGCCAAGCCCTGCTGCAAGTCCATGGCCGTGGAAATGCCTCCAGCGATGGGGCATGGCGTGATGGGGCTCGGAGGGCTGTGCATGTTTCGGGGGCAATATCTAACCACGTGCCATGGGAACGAGACCGGTCCCAGGCAGAACCGGTCGGTAATTTTTAGACAAATTGTTTTTGCTTGAAAAATGGAGGTTTGTTGAAACCCGGTGTGTTTATAGAAAAACATCGGTTTCAACAGATTTCTGTTTCGACATGTTTTTTTAGAAGAAAAAGGAAAGCTTTCCAAATTGTCAAAAGACCCCAGTTGAACACTTTCTCGGCAGAGCGTAATCCATTTCTCAGCTCCAAATTACTTTTCATTTTGCAATGTAAGTAAATGTATTGCAAAATTCCCTTTTGAAAGGGGGCTGAAATCCTACTGAAACGGTTGGGGAGGATCTCGGTGACAGACTGGCATTAACTCATTCCAGCCTGGGGTCTGGATTTTCAAACAATGTCCTTTTTCCTTTCTTTTCGATGATGGTTTTCCATCCCACTGCAGGATCGTTAATACCAGCAGTGGAAATTGCTTCATCTACAGGCACCAAATATTAAGGGCTGGCAGGGCACCCTACGTGGGGGCAGAATAGCTCCTTTTTGTGCTGTTTTTCTCTGATTTACCCTACTTCTGCAGCATTTTTACTGGCCTCGGTCGGGGAGAGGATGCTGGTGGATGGTCCGCTCCACTGCAGGCATTTCTCCCGTACAGATGGGCGACGCTTTGTGGCCAGACCGCTGGAAAATCTTGTTGTCACACTCATCCAGTAATAACTCCCTTCAGCGAGGCACGGGATGACATCTCCGATAGGGACCACCTCCATCCATACGAGTCTGCATCTTATCCGAACCATTGCAATTGCAGGTTGGAAATCCAGCCTCCAGTGCGGGGAGCCCAGGGCATGCCGAGAGCACCGGCACCGCGGTGATTTTCCTTGGGAGCCTTGCTGGAACCGAGAGCAACGTTCTCCGCTTGCCGGGGAAGTTGGGGAGGCCTCATCAGTATGCACAATAGAATAAAATATGCAAATGTGAGACTTATTCTGTTTAATCAACTGGCATCTCCATAGATTTTGCACTCTCCTAATCAAATTAATAACTTAATTCCAGATTTTAGTTTTGCCATAGAGGAGGTGGGGGCCCAGCCCATGAGCTGCACCCGGCTGGGAGAGATGCTGGGGCAGAGCGAGGGCTCCCTGAATTTTGTGGCGGGATGGAGCCGGAGCCACAGGGATGCAGGAGGATCCAGAGAAATCTCTGGTTTGGTTCTGGACCCAAGGAACTCTTCCAAAGCAGCCCCCTCCTCCCCTGCACAAGCTTTTCCAGGCACAAGAGGGGTTTGGGTTTGGGAAGACGGGGGCGGAGGTGGGTCTGGGAACCCCCAAATGKTGTGGGGTTCCTGCTGGCAGTTGCGTTAACGGCTCAGCTCGACTTAATGAAATGGTGGCTGTGTTGGTGAGCGGCCAAAATCTGACCTGCTTTTCTCTTTATTATATCTGCTTGTAGATCTCGTGCAACTCTTTAATCAAATGTTTCAATGCCTCCGTAGAGCTGGAAAGGATTTGGAGAATGCGGCTGGGTTGTTTGCAAACTTCAAGCTCCAAAGTTTGCTCCAAGCTTTCCTTTTTTCAAGAAAAAAGGGAATCAAAGCCAGTGGCCAGGCTCAGAGGTGTTTGGGCTGGGTCCTGGAGTGGCGCGGGGATTTACAGCAAAGCCCAGGATCACGGGGAAGGGACATCACCTCCTTGCCGAGCCTGGTGGCACTCAGAGCCTGCAAGGGCGTGCGGACAGGGCTGGGCCCTTTGTAGCTGACCTAGGGTCAGGTTTTGGTGTCCACGTGGACGTCAGTGGCTTTGGATCCGATGCCTCCCTTGCAATCAAATAGAAACCTGAAATTATAACAAGCCCATAAATGTGTCTGTTAGAGTCCGTGATGGGTTGGCAGTGGGATATCCAGTTCCCAGCTGGGGAAGGTTTGTGGAGGGTGGAGGGATGCAGGGAAGAGCCAGGAGCTATTTCAGCTCCCTGTGCCACCCCCTTCCTCCTGCTGCTCCAACTCGAGTGCTAACAAATGCTTTACAGGGAGCTGTGCCAGTGATGCTCGGAGCACGCAGCACGAGAGCAGATCGTCGCCCTGCCCCGCGCAGGGAAATCCCTTTGATGCTAAAGCGGCTGCAGGGGGAAGGAAGAGGAGTGGGCACCTCATCGTGTTCAGAGCRACGGGCTGGTTCATTTTGCAGAGCCCTGGCAGGCTCCGCCACGTCCTTCTGCTGCTTTTCAGCCATAGCTGTCCGATTTGATAATTGCAGTGGGCTGGCTTTCCGCCTCCTTGCTGGAAAAGCGCTGTATTGCTCTGTACCTCTGTGCACCCATAACAAGATGGGTCTCCTACAGCTGGGGGAGGAGGGTTGAGGCATCCCTACCCTCAGGGGCATGGAGGGGAGTCTGATGTTGGAGGATAAACTCTGGAGTGGGGCAAAGATGCTCAGCACTTGGGATGCAGCTGGAAGAAGGGGCAGAGTCTATTATGGACAAAACCCAGGGTTTTACAAGCGTCCCGTTGTGCTCCCTGTTTTCCCCTTCCTCCTGCCTTCGCAGAGTGGGAGGAAGCGCTGGCAGCCTGACAAGGCTCCAGTGGCCTCTGGTAGTTGCTGGGGTATTTTCTGGCAGCGGGGAGGGTCTGAGCCGTGATGCTGAGGCCATTCAGTGTTGTCATCCGTGACGCAGATGTGTCACCATCCCCCGGGGTCCCTGTATAACAGCTTGTGCCAGGTCCTGCCATCGCGACAGTCTCTGTCTCCACAAGCGCAGGCACCTGGGGCAGGACCGTCTGTGCCTGCAGTGGGAAGCTGGCCACCAACCCCGGCTGCCCTGGGAAGGGCTGCGGTCACGTCCTGGGGATGGAAATCCCTGCCTGGTCCCAAAGGGCTCAGGGGAGGTAGGGGAGGACACGCTGGCTCTGCTTTCCTCCTTAGACACCCCCCTGTCAGTGTGAAATTAGATGTTGAAAGCACAGAAATTCGGTGCTGATGCAAAGCTTGCCTCTCCCTGGATTTGGCCGGGGCTGCCTGCAGATGGACAGCCCTGCCTGCAGCCCCAGGATGGAGGCAAGGGAGGAATCCGGGGGAGCAGAAAGACCAGGGCCTATTACCGTTCCCAAACTGTCCTGGGAAATCTGGGGGAAGAAATATGGAGCCGCGGTTAAAGCCCTGGAGCAGGTCTCAGCAGTCGGAGCATCTGCTCCAGCTCTGACACAGCCCATGCTGCAACCTGGGGCAAACCCCGTCACCTTTCSTGCCCTGAGCCCTCCCGTCACCCTCACACACGCGTGTGTCCGTGCATGAGCAAACACCCAGGGACACCCACAATCGCCTCCTGGCATTTTGCGTGGGACCTGGGGACTGGCAGAGCATCCCTGGTGTCAGCCCCAAACGCTGGCGCAGGTTTTTGCTGGGGAGGGCGATGGTTCTGCCACGGCTGGTGGGATGCTGCTCCCCTCCGCGGTGGTTCTGTCCCCCTCTCCCAGGCTCTTCTCTTTCTCATGCACCCCYCAAACCCACCGAGCTGAAACCCCACCGTGTCTTGGTCCTCATCATTTCTCGAGCCCGGTTTGTTGCCGGGGGTTTCCCCAGTGACCTCGCTCCTGCATTTCCCCACCAGCCTCCCTGCAAAAACACTTTCCTAAGAACTCTGGAATAAAAAAAGAAAGAAGAAACAGCCCCCTTGTTCTGCTGCGATGAACTGGCTCTTTTTCCAGTCACAAGGGCGAGCTGAAGCAAAACTTTCCATACTGAGCAGGAACAGAAAGAGAGAGGGAGAAGTAACAAACCCTCCTTTAAAAAAAATKTAAAAAAACAACAAAAAAACCCCCAGCAAAACACAAAAGCCAGCAAACCCAAGCGCTGTCTTTCCCCCATCTCCCTCCTTTTTGAACCAAGCCAGTAAGTTCGCAGAAGTGTGTTTTAAGCAGGAGCAGATGCCGGCGTTCCTCGGGCCGGGAGGGGCGAGCTGAGCCCAGGAGGGACGCGGAGATAGAAAACAGATTGCAGCAAATATTTGTGTATTTAATTGCTGCGCAGGATGGTGGTGCGAGGGGTGCTGGGAGCCAGCTCTCGTGCGTTTGGTGCCTCGAAATACGGGTGTTTGAGGGGTTTTATTGCCTTGGTGTGCAAGAGTTTCCTGGCTTGCTTGCTTCAGAGGCCAGAGAGCCAGAAATGTGGTTTAAAAGCTGAAGGTCCCCATGAAGCCTCAGGACGCCGGGAGCTGGGGCTGTGGTGAAACACTGACCGGGAGAGATGGGTATCAGGTGCTGCCTTTTGGGCCGGGAAATAGGCTGGGAGCTGCCAGCGGAGCTGTGGTCTGAAGCTTTGCAGAGGGAGGGAGAGATGATCCAGGGTTTTTTGGGTCCTRCTCGCCCTACAGCATCCTTTGCTTGACCGGAGGCAAGCGTGCACCGAAGGGTGCCCGGGAGGGGTCAGGTCCCCATAGGATGCTGGGCAGCGTAGTGGTCCTGGTTATTGGCAGCGCTATTTCTTGCATCGCTGTGGGAACCAGAGGTCCCGACGAATCAAGGTCCACATGGGGTAAGGCTCTGGATACGAATGGGGATGACGGTACCCATCCTGCAGCGCTGGCTCTCCACGCACCATCGAATCCATGAGACGGTCACCCAGGGAAGGGCTTCTCCAGAGCACCCTGCAGAGCTATGAAGAGCTCTCGGTGTTTCAACCCTCAGTTTTTTAGGATTTATCCTTGATCCATGAATTCACTGCGTGGTTGTCTGGTGCTGATGTGCCCGTTAACAGCATCCAAAAAAAAAAAGCAAAGTTGTCAAATTGAGGCCACCTCGCTGGTTAACATAAAAACAGTTCCAACAGCCCAACGCCAGCATCTGCCCCTCGCTGCTACCGCTCTCAAGATACCTCTGGGGTCCTCAGCCCGGAGGAACGCCAGCCTGGTCCCTAGAAACTCGGTAAGTCTGAGCAAGGGAAAAGGGGTCAGAAGGAAAATTGGGCTGTACAAGTAGTGCCCGTGTCCTGGCATGCTGGGATAGCGGTGGAGAGGCTGGCAGAGCACCGGGCTGTCTGGATCTGCCTGGCTTTCTCCAGTGTCAATCAGCTTTTGCGATGAACCTGTTCTTCCCAATATCTCGGCTATAGGTTCCTCCCATTAGCAATGCCCTCCGTCTTGCTTCTGCTAAATGATTCATCCCGAACGCTCTCGTTATTGCTCCCGTTAGTCACGCTGACATAAATTCTTCTTTGACAAAACGCTATATGTTTCTCATCAACTCCGCATGGCCACGATGACTCGTGTCCTTAAAACCCCATCCAAATGATGTGACTTTTCCGCACTCCCCCCTCCCACTAAATTAAAAATGATGCACCTGCTTTTGCTTTTTAGCCCATGAAGGGGAAAAGAAATAAACAGGGTAAGAGCAGCCGTGCCTCTCCTGGCTCGTCCGTAAGGGCTCCAGGAGCTGGGCGACCCTGCCTGCGCGCTGAGCAGAGGCAGCGGGGCTGGATCCCAGCCTCCCAGTGCTGAATCCTTTGAGATGGCTTCAGGAAGCAGTACATGGTGTGATGAGATAGTCTGGCTCRAAATGCTCGTTTCCAAAGGTTACCCAGAAACCCTGTCCTGGAAGAAACCGTCTCCTTTGAAAGTTTGTATCTGGCTGCATCACTCCTCACCCTCTGCAAGAGACCGGCTTGGGATGCAAGCGGCAGCAAGCCRGGCTCCTCCGCCCCAGCCCGCTCTCCAGCCGGGTCCAGGGGAGGCTTTGCCCCAGGGTATGGAGCGAGTCTTGCTGGGGACAGCCTTGCACGTTAACACCGGCTGGCTCCCCGGCTCAGCCGGAGCGGTGGGCACGCRGCCACCCTCCTCCAGCCTCCTGGAGCGGGTCCCAGCCCTGCAGTGCGGGCAGCTCCAGGGACAACAGCGACAGCCTTAAAAGGGGTGACAAGAGCAGCAGCCCGGCTCTCGTGTGACCGGCTCGGGCTCAGGAGCAGCACCACGCCGGGAGGAGAGGCAGGGACACTCCAACAGTGACAATTCCCCAAGAATTTCCTCCTTTCACCATCTTTTTCCCAGCATTAGCATCACATGCCGGCTTGGGGGGCATCTCCCCTGCTCGAAGTGGATGATGTGACCTGTGCGGAGCGGGGACGGGGCTGTCCCCAGCCACCGCAGCTCCGCCGTCAATCTCAGAGCAGGGAAATGTCCTGGCTGCGATACCAGAAMGAGGGAGCAGCCGCCTAAAATACTCCCGCCAGCTTTCTCAGGAAGGTTAGAGGTTGTTTGCAGAGATGATGTGGGAAAGATGAAAATCCCCCCTCCCCTTGAGGTGACCCTCCCCTGGGGAAGCGGCGCTCGCTGGGAGCTGACTTCTGTCGTTTCTGGAAAGCGGTGCTTTGAGCAAACTATTTATAAACTGAGTTTTCTTTAACTCTTGAAACTGAGCCATAACTTCAGACAAACAGAAAAAAAAAAAAAAAAAAAAAAAAAAAAAAAAAAGAGATGCAGGCAAATAAATGCAGGCAAAAATAAATATACAGGCAGCCTAAATTTGCAAAGCAACTAGTGATTGTGGGAAGGGTCCGGGTTTGGAGGCATCTGCAATGGGGCTGGTAAAGGGTCGTCTCAGAAGGCTTCCAGTGGCCCGGGGGGCTGAGGACTGGTGGTGGCATGACCCATGGGATGGGGCCRGTGGGATTTTGCCCAGCTGCCCAGAACAGCAACCGCTTCCCGACTAAATCCTGCTGATATTTAAGCCCCGCATCACCTCTGCTCACCGGTAATGACCACGGTGGGAAATGCCAGGCAGCGTGACCTTCCTCAGCGCGCTCTGCGGGTTCGTGTGGGGGATTTATGGCCCCGCATCACTCAGGTTTTTACAGGCTCATTTGTCACCACAGCCTGAAATGCCAGTGGGGTCGGGCGACGCTGCCCAGCCGTGCYGTGTGCCGCGGGGCACGGTCAGGACGGCGCAGGCTGTCTTGCATCCCGTCATGCTCCTGCATCCRCGTGGCACCAGGGGCCTGTTTTGGGCTGTTGGATGGATGACACCTCCCTTTCCTATCAGACAACCTCTTTTATTTTAAAGCCTTTCTTCCAGCTCGTGCTGCTTGGGACTTGCTGGCACGTGCCCACCCGCGGTGTCCCTGCGTCTGCCTCCCACCCGTCCCCGTTCCCCCACTGGCACCCCCAGCCCACCCCAAACCCATTCATCTATTTCTGCTGCGGGAGAGAGCGGCTTCGGGAAACAGGTCCATAAATCACCAGCAACACTTGGAAATAAAAATCATGATTGTGATGAATGGGGTTTTATTTCTCTTTTAAGAAGAGGGATCATGAAAGACCAGGGCAGGGGAGAGCAGGGAAGAGGAGGTGTTGCATTTTCTATTTTTGACAAGTTAAGGGGGATAAAGCTAATTGCATGAGAGCTGTTTGAAGAGAGAGGGGAAGAAACAAGTGTTTGCTACATATCCCTTGCTGGGGATGGAGGGAACACAAGCGTGTGTGAAGGCTTCCCGTACGACTCTGCATTATTAGGATGATATATTGCACTGCTCAGGGTCAGGCTCGTGCCTCAGAGGGGTTGTCCTGGCCATGGCGTGGTACTTGGTGGCAAACAAACGCACAACAAAACGCTGTCCCTGGCTCCAGTCTGTGGGTAATTTTCTGCTGGCCCCACCAGCACCCACAGCACCCACATCCCGCAGCACCCACATCCTGCAGCACCCGCATCCCCCAGCATCTGCATCCTGCAGCACCCACATCCCCCAGCACCCACCTCCCTCAGCATCGGCTCGGTTCCTGCTGGCACCACCGACACCATGGGCTTGGGGAGCAGCTCCCGCAGCCAAGGGGAAGCTTTGCACAGAATGACTTCAGGATTTGGCCCCGGGCTCCCCGGGGATGGGAGCTTGTATTAATTAAGCAGCAATGATCCAAGTCACAGGGCATTTCCTGGGGATTAATGACTGGCTGCGAGGAGTTAATAACTTGAGATGAATCCAAAAATCCCATTTACCCCAACCGGTGCTGAGTCCCAGCACACACTTTGTGCCAAGGTCAGCACCACCATTTTAAGGCAATTTTTAAAATTATTATTAATAAGAATAATAAAGTGTTGGAAATGGATTCTCCTTCCCGCCACGGCGATGCAGCTCGATTGCCGCAGGCAGGCTCTCAGGGAGAATGGATGCCCCTCATATTAAGCCAGTGTATCAAATGGAAAGAGCATCCCTCTCCCTCAGCCCCCGCAGGAGCCCTGCCCCGGCCCTTCCAGCACCTCCCCGGGACAGGAGGGTGTCGGGGACGGCAACCTCGGCCTCTGCTTGCAGTTTCCAGCCCAGCTGCACCGGGATGGCCATGCTCAGAAGATGCAGGATTCAAAGAGAAGAGGAGCAGTCGGGCAGAAGGCATCTTGCCGCAGCGTTGTGCCCAGAGTAGATCAGGATCCGGCCTCTCAGCAATTATCTCTGATAAATGTTTTAGGGTTGTCATGGCAATGAAAGAGCCCGGCTAATCCTTGGGTTTCCTTTCTTCAAAGGGAAGAAAGTTTGCATACCTGACCGCAGGCATGAGCAGCCCCGCGGGATGCTCGGTCTCTGTGCTGCCAGCCCTCCCACGCGTACRCACACACACACACACACGCTGGAGTAAATGCAAACCGAATCCGTCCCGAGAAGGGCGAGAGMACCTCGCTTCTGGTCTCCATTGCCACTTGACTCTGGGTGATATGGCTGCATGGGGTTGCAGGGCCAGTCCTCCCCTTTGTGATCACTGGTGATTTATTTGCACTATACCCCTGCCCGCGTCCCTGCCTTCCCCATCACGGGTGGGGACGATCGAGTGCAGCATCGGGGTTAAGCTCTCGGWGCTCCCCCGGGCTCTGAGCAGACCGCAAACAGGGATGCAGCTTGTGGGTGGATGCAGCCAACATGATGCCTGGGGAAAGGCGATCCGAAATACGCCCTGCCCAAGCATCCGCTGTCAGTGGAAACCAGACGCTGGGCAAATCCTGCCCTTGGCCTTCCCCCTCGCCCCAGCCGAACGAGAGCAGCCCTGGCACGAGCAGCCGGCAATGTCATGGGCACCGTGGCAAAGAGCATCCAGCCCAGCGAGCACCGCCGTCTCCTGGCCAAGGGGATATCTCCAGCCAAGGAGCTCATCTCTCTCTCTCTCTGAAGCCAAAAGGGAACTCGGCACTTTGTGAGCAACCGGGGACCGTCCCTCCCCTCGGCAGGAGCAGYGCTCATCTCCTAAACCCTGCTGGAAACTGCTACAGCCAGGAACCTCTTCAGCAGCTTATCCCACTCTCACTCCTATTACTGGAAAGTTTTATAGCCACTCACTGTTTGTGATTAATCATTTTGTTTTAATTGCCGCTCCTCTGGCTGGCAGAGGCTCAGCAGGGATTTTATGCCTCTTGGCTGCTTCCCCCAGGTATGTTCCAGGACTGGCCGATTGCGAAGCACTGAGCAGGAGCAGCCCCGTGACAGCGGGAGCCCCACTTCAGTGGGGTGCAGGTTTGGGTGGTGTCCGTGCCCCCCACCATTGGCTCACAAGCAGCACCCCGATGGAGACCCAACGTGATAATGAGCTCCCTCAATAATGCAGCCAAACTTGCAGTAGCAGCAGCTCTCCCCGGGACCGCGGGCTGCAGCAAGGGATGGGGGGGATTGGGGATGCTCTGCACCTCCCCGGTGTTCCCCATGGATGCTGACATCCTTCTGCCGAAGGCTGGAAGCAGGCAGAGGAGGGGTGAGACCTGGGAGCTGTTAGATATCCTTCAGTGGTGTTTCTGCACACAACAGGAATGAAATGCAAGCAGCAGCTTCAGTAGGGAAATAAGAAACACCCAAGCTGGAGCGTGCCCAAGGCAGGGCGGGATGCCCCTGCCTCTGCAAACAGTGCGGTGCTGGGGTGTTCCCAGGCTCAAGCTGGTCACAGCTCTGCATCGCTCTTTTGTGGGAAACGATGGCATTTGAAAATGTGATTTTGATTCAAACAATGCTCAGGGTTTGATTGTCAGCTGGGAACCCAACAGAGCTGCTGGCATCCCGAGGATGGCCGAACGTACTCCCCTTAGGGACCTGCCCGGTGCTCTCCCGGCGGGTGACACTGGCCAGCCGCACGCGTCTCATGCCGGGCCCCGTCCCACCRGGCAGGAAGGAGCCAGAAGGGCAGAGATGACTTTGGGCAGCGCCCTGATGAGCTGCAGCTAATGTAACCGTGGCCTTGGGCATCCAGAGCACATGATGAGCATCCTCCGAGTGTCCGGCATGTTCCTGCTTTTCCTGCCTTTCCCAAACCTCCCCCAGGCAGGAGATGAGCAGSGATGTCTGTCCTCTCCTTGTAGACAGCTCAGACCCATGCCCAGCCTGCCAGCTCTGCCAGGCTGGCCCAGAGTCAGGAGCAACGGAAATCTTCGCCTTCTCCAGCCTCGCGAGCAGGGGGATCAGTGTCCCAGCTCCTGGTGTCCCCACAGATCCYACTCAAAGCAAGCCTCGGGGATGAGGACACACCGCGAGCCCGGAGCTGTGCTGCCGGGAGCGACTCCACAGCCAAAGCAGCAAATCCAGGGAGCAGCAGAAAACACGTGAGCATGGAAACCAGGCAGCAAATTTAAGTTTGCAGCAAGATGTCGCAGCATTGCCTCCGTCCCAGCGAGGCTTCGCCCAGCTCGAGTGGCCTCTCTCTCCCAGGGAGAGTTTTCCTGGGAATTGAAATGATTTTGCCGGTGAAGAAGCTCTGTCCCTGGAGGTTTTTTCCTGCAATGAGGGGTGGAGGGTTTCTAGCTGGCTCTGCCCGGGCTCCCCAGCCATGTCCAGTGCATCCCTGTCCCACGTGGCCACCGCATCCTTCACTGCCGCAGGGAGAGCACGGCAGCCCAGGACACTGCTGCCGGGGCTGCCTACACCTTGCCTGCACTTTCATGCTGAATAATTGAAAGCTCATGCAACGGCCACAAATATTTAATATCTTGTTCATCAAAAATTTACCCTTGTTAAAGCCGTCATTTTAGATGTCCGACAGGACTGGAGAAAAGGCAGCGGGGAGGCGCGGAGGGGGCAGCGAGGAGGGGATGCTCTGGCCAGAGGGAGCCATAAAGGATCGGRAATTAGGGGATGCCATGGTCCCACGGGCAGCTGGCCTGGGCAGGGGACTGCCCCGGTGATGGGGCCCTGCTTGCTGAGCATGGGGGCATCAAAAGGCATCTGAGTGTGGTGATGCCACCATCTCATGCTCACCCCCTCCATCTGCTCTGCTACAACATCCCCTGCCCCAGGGAGGGCATTGCATGAACTCAGCCACTTCAATTAATTCCCCGTCCCTTGTTCCTGGCTTGAAACCATCCCAGGGCCCACCGGGACCCAACATGGTGTTGGATGCATCCAGATGGCACTGGTGGCCAGTGCCTGGGCTGGGTGCAGCCCCTTCCAGCGCTGGCATGGGCCCGGGTGCGAGGTCAGCCCAGCTGCACACACTCTGACCACTTTTCCCCTCGGCTGCCAAGCAGGCAGTGGGGATGGCTCAGAGGCCACAGGCACCAGCAGCGACGGCAGAAAGAGATATAAAAGGCCGTCGTACTTAGCAGGGTTTATATAAGGAGGCGTCTCCATGGCAGGATGGGAAAACAGACGGATATTGGAAGTGATGCTTTGAACACTGTCTTTGCAGGGGCATCCCTGTTGGTGGGTGAGGTGGCACCTGGAACCCATGGTGGCACCTGGGGGTCCCAGCCACCCCCTGCTGTGTCCCCGCTGTGTCCCCTCCATGGCCCTACTGTGTCCCCACTGCAGCAAGAGCAGCCCACGAAGAGGTCCCGCAGACTGGGCTGCCCTTCTGCTGGGGATGCACAGGTCAGCCAACTCCTTTCCCTCCCACCTGCTCTCCCAGAGCCTTCTCATCTCTAATTAACACTCTCGTTAATTAATTTATTTAATGGCCTCTTTGCATTCAGCTCATACTGTACTGTGACCAGCAGGTCAGTCTTTGCTGCTGGATTCAGGGGTGCTGAGCGGAGGTGCTGCACTGACCGAAGGTGATGCGCTGCTGGGGGGGTGGTTTGGGAGGATGGGGGCTGCGTGTGGGCTCTCACCCCGAGCACCCTGCAAGGGGTGCCCAGCAGACACCGGGGTTCAGGCTCTGCAGGAGCCCCCGCTGCCCCTTCCCCACCTGGGACCCGGTGACCTGCCGGGCTGGAAGCAAGCCGGGAGAGAGCAGCACCTCCACCAGCACTGCTGCCTGCAGCGTGCGGTGCTAGCAGGTTCACTCCCCTTATGGAAAGGCATGTTGCGAGCAAGCTCGCAGATGTGTTTATTCCTGTCAGCCCTTGGCCGGTGGCAGGGAGCAGGATTAGTCGGTGAGGAGTGGGCACCTGCTGCCAAGTTCCTCCGAGAGGCGCATGGGGCTGGGCACGGGCGGCCCTGTGCCACAGAAAATAGCTGGTTGGGGTTTGGGGGGGGGTCCCGTTTGCAGAGGGGGTTGAGGGATGGATGCTTTGTGTCGGCTGAGCCCTGCATCGGCGTCTGTGCCCTGGCAGGCTGGGTGCCTTCCCACCGCTTCCCAGGGACCTGCTGCTCCTGGGAGGAGCGGAGCTCTGCAACCACAGAGGCTGCAAATTAAAGTGAAGAAAAGGAAAGAGAAAGCTCCATAATCACAGGGCTCTGGGAGCAGAGGATTTGGGAGACGCAGCAGATTTCCTCGCAGCTTGGCTCCTCCGACAGCAAGCCGCGCATCGTGGCACCGTCCCAGCTCAGGGCGGGGGAGCCGCATATGCTCAGAAGCACTGGTAAGGCAGCAGTTGTGAGAGGATGCGCTCTGAAGGGTGAYGGGGTGGGTTTGGGGGTGCACAAGTGGCAGGCAGAGCCCGGAGCTCCATTGGAGACCTGGCACCGAGCTGCGATGAGTCTTGAGCACTGCCTTTGCTCGGGTGCAGGCTCTGCCAGCCCCCGGATCTTCCCAAATGGGCTGCGGGGGATGCTCGGAAGTGCTCGGTCTAATTAAAAGCTGGCTGATGTGGCCGGCAGCCGCTGGTGGAAAAGCGGGTTAATGTCCTGGTGGCCTCGGGGCTGGCTGAGGCATGGGGCCAGGGAAGGCAGCAGGCAGGCAGGGCTGCAGTAGACCTCGTTCCCTCAGCCTCTGTGAGCCTGGCATGAAAGCACAGCTGAGCCTGAATGCTTATTCATTATCATAATTCATTATTATTATTCATCAGGTGGCTCCCTCCTCCAGAGGTAGCACGAGTATGTGTGCACCTTGCACGTTGTCTCTGCCCATCCTCCTCCCCTCCATCTGCAGGGCACCCACAGACCCTGCACCAGCCACCTTTCTGGCCATGCAGCCGTCCCTCTGGCCRTGCACTTGTCTCTCTGTTCCTCCACATCCATTGCTCTGCCCACTTCTCTCTGTCTTATGCCCAACTGTCTTCATGATTCATTGCTTTCCTTGCACCGTCTATTTATCCATCTCACTCGCCAYCCATCTGCCTGCCCAGATGCTGGCTTGGGGCTGAAGGAGGTGTTTAGGGGACGCTGCTTCCCTGTCCGAGTGCTCTCCCAAGCTTTCTCTGGGGTATCCTCACCGTCCCCAGCTGCCTCATCAGCTGCCAGACAGAAGCAGCAAATAACCCTCCTTTGGAGCTCCCCTAAGGACTCAGCGATGGACTGCAGAGCCCATCTGCCCCCAGGCGATCGGCTCAGCCCTGTCCTGGTTCATGGTGGCCAGAAAGCATTTGGATGTTGATGAGCTGCTGGGGGAAATGCAGTTTTGTGAGGCTGGCCAGGCTTGGAGCTCCTGCCTTATGCAGAAATCTGTCCCCACTAAGAGCAGGGCCAAGAGCCATCAGGTCCTTGTCACAGAGCCCGTCACTGGTCACTCAGCCTTGAGTCGAACCAGTCCCCAGGAGAGCTGGAACCGGTTGGTCGTCCCCAGCATGAGTCACCTGAGCTTTCCCTGTCAACCAGCAATAAAGAGCTACTCCTGCTTAGAAGTTTGTCCCAGTTTCTCTTGCTGTTTACAGTCATCTACCTTCAAGGGTTTGCTTTGCTCCATTTTTTAATGTAATTTCACCAGCCATTAGCCCAGAATGTAGCTCAACTCCTCTGTCACTTAACACAATTTTTTTTTTTTTTTTTTTTGCTAAGCATCTTCATCTGAGAAATCGTGGAGCTGCTTCAATAGCAAAGGCACTGAGGGCTCCGGCCCCTCACCATGACCTGGCAATGGTGGAGGGAACATGGAGCTCATGCATCACCTAAACAGCCTGATTATGGTAAAACTGCTGAAAAACAGCTGTAACTGCATCCTTGACCTGCTGGGAGCCTTGAGCTGCTGCTCCCTGGCCCTGGGGAATGGCCCTGTGGCTTTTTCACCTGCAGGCTGGTGATTCCTGGGGGGGTCTGTAGGGGGGTTAATTTGTTTCCATGCAGATTGTACTGGGAGGGAAAAGTAAATGCTGAGGCACAGAAACACTTTCACTTCCCTTAAAGCTAATAATAGCACCCAATGCTTTCAGCGGTGACTGCAGCCAACAGGCTTCCCGTGCCTTATGCACCCTGCGGTGTGGGAGAGGAGAGTGGGGGGAGCTGGGGAAACTGAGGCATGGAAGATCCTTAACCTGGTTTGAGTAAAGGGCTTGTGCTCTCCTTAGGCCCCATCTATGTCATTCTGCTGTCTCCTGTGAGGCTGGCGATGCCACATACAGGGGACATTCCCTGCCCTTGCCTGATGCCAGGTTACATGAGCTGACCCCGCTGATTTCCTAGGTCTGCRGAGCGCCCACGGCAGGGAGCAAACCCCTGTGTCTGGTGGGAAGCCTGGGAGAAAATGGAGTTCCCGTACCCCAGCACTGGCCCTGGGCAGAGCGCTCTCCCAAAGGCTCGCTGATACCCGGAGATGAGTCAAAACAGCTAGTTCAGAGTAATTGCTTTGGAAGGATTGTTTCAGTCCCAGCCCTCCTCGAGGCTTGGACGTGGTGATGAGGAGCGGGCGGCTGGGGACGTGGGGCTGGGGAAGGCCGGGACACTGGTTCTGTATCACGCTGGGTGCAGCTCCTTTGTCTGCAGCGACAGCCCCTGGGGCTGGCAGCATCCTGAGCATCATCTCTGCAGCGTTCCCAGCACCACGCAAAAAAAACCCCAACCAAACAAAAAAAAAAACACCAAAAAAAAAACCCAACCCCTACAACAAACAAACACAAAACAACAAAACAAACAAACCAACCCAAACCCCACTTGTCCCAAAGCCAGGAGCTTTCTGCTGGAAGCCACCAGCCTCTGCTGTCCCCTGGCCAGCTACAGAGGCTTTACCACCACTTTGATACTCTCTCCATTCGTTATGAACTGATTAGCCACTCTGCTGCCTCCTTTTTCCAAACAGATCATCTGTGATATCTTGTCGCTAATGAATGACTCCAGCAATTAATTGCAGGGGAAAGTCCACTCCTAATTAGGAACAGATTTAGGGAATGAGCACTAGGAGAGCTCTTTGGCTGTTGGTTGCCTCTAGTTGAGCATGGACTGGGGATTACAGTCTGTGGGGCTTTTTAATTAATAATTGAGGAGTTGGTTAAGACTGAGTTAGTGCACTGGAGGAAGCGGGCTCGGCGTGAGGGCGAGTTGTGGAGCTGGAGATGCTGCTGTGGTTCATGTCGGTGGTGTTGGCCAAGGAGCCGGGCTGGATCCAGCCTGCTTGGGAGTCCTTTTGCTGCCAGAGGAGAAGGTGTGAAGGYGGCCGGGGGCTGCAGAGTGCCCGGCTGGGCAGGTCCGGCTCTGTTGGGGAGCTGGAGCAAGGCTCCCCCAGCACCTGGGTGGGAGGCTTTTGCCAGCTGCTTCTCAGACTCCCAAAATGTGCTGGAGTGTCTGAATTCTCTACCGTGTTACCCGACTGGTACCTGGGGGGGTAACAGGTCTGTTCCTTTCGGATGTTTGAGTGCTTCAGGCTGGGGTGCTGGAGGCCTGCCTGTCCCCTCGGGAGGCACCTTCTCCTCCTCTGCAGCTCGTGCTGCTGCTCCTGGCTCACCCTAACAAATCCCAGGGAAGGGGGGCTTGTTGCATCCATCTCGCTCCCTGCTCCCCAGCTGCTTTTATGCTGTGTCTCTGGAGCCCGTCCTCAGCAGAGCTGTGCCCGTAATGCTGGAGCCAGCCTCTGCCGTTATGGTGGGCTGTGATTTGTACCGTGCTGTGCCCACGGCTGGCTCCCCTTCGCCGGGGACCCTCGGTGACCCATGGCTGAGCTGGGTGCAGGGGAATGAGGCACTTGTTCTTGTGGGTCTCCCATGCTGGTGCATGCTTGGAGCAAAACCAAGTGAGTCTCCTGCTCGGAGGCAATATTGCAATGCCAGAGATGATGCTTATCCCCTGAGGGTGGCCAGTTCAGGGCAGATGATGCTAAGAGACAGCTGGAAAAATAAAATTTAAAAAAAAAAAAAAACAAACCAAACACCCAGGATAAGAAACAGCCAGGGACTGGGCAAGTTTCCGTTAGCGCTGCAGAACGATCGGTCACTGGAAAATCTTAGTGGGGAGCAAGAGGGAAGGAACCAGCTTCTGCTTTCTGATAGCGGTTCCTGCCACGGCCCCCGGCGCAGAGGGTGTGTGAGGGAGCGAGTTAGTCATCGCGGGCAGATAGTGCTGCCTGTGCCACGGGCCTCTCCAGCCGCCACGGAGCCCTTTCCCTTTAAAGGCATTGCCTGAATTACGCTACCGGCGAGGCTGCGCTTCCTCTGGCTCCGTTGCCCAAGGCTGCAGTGCTGATAATGAATGAGAAAAAGCATCTGATCTATCCAAAAGACTGGACACCGATCTCCTGGGCTGCTGKAGGGAGTCAGCTCGATCCTGCGGCCGCTTTATCTCCTTTTGTTTGTTCTAGGATTTGGGTTGAAAACCACGTTCCCAATCCCTGCACAGGTCAGCTGGGGGAGGAAAAGGCTGATCGCTGGGGCTGCGGGCAGGGATGGATATAGGAGGGCAGGATGAACAGGAGGAAGGAAATTAGTCAGAGGGGGACCAGAACAAAGGATAAGTGATGGGGCCGTGATTCCGGCAGGGCTGGAGGGCTCAAGCCTTCCCAAGCCCTCCTCAGTGGCACACAGGCACCTTTGCCTCCTCTCCAGCCCCGCTGCAGACATCTCTCTGCCTCCTTTCCTCCTGCAGCTGGGTTTGCACAGGGAGAGTGGTGGACCCGAGGGACCACATCGGTTCTTTTCCTCCTCCCCGTCTGCTCACGGTGCTGCCCACAGCTGACGACTGAAAGGAGAGTCTATTCTTCAGACCCAATGCCTGGGTGATGATATCTGCAACCAATTTCCAGCTCAGCAGAGCAGAACAATTTCTGTTGAGCTCAGTAAAGAGCACAAAGGCTCCTCTCCCCAAAGGTTACGCTCCCGTGCAGACAATTGCAGGCACTTGGCTCGCATCTTCCTCTGCAAACCGTGGACTTAATGTATTTACAAATATGCGTACAAAGCTCCACGGCTGCCAGACCACACAGCAGACAGTCCTGGCAACTGCTGCACCAGTCAGCCGAGCACACAAGCGTCCTGGCCACGGGCTTGCATCCTGCCTCTGAACACCTCGCTTGGATACATGCACCCTTAAACATAAGTACACGGCATCCCAGTCCTGCAGAGATGCATGCAGCTTCATCCCTTSTCCTATTTGCTGCAGTATCCCCTCGGCTGGGGTGCAGTCGTGTGCTCGGGCTTAGGGAGAGATGCTCACTCACCCTCCTGCCTACACACCCTGTTGGCTTCCCTCCCCAAAGCGAATGCTCGGTTTTTTGCTGGGAGCTCTGGTCTAGACTCGTACATACACATCCTTTATGTATGCGATGTGTCATGCATGACCCAGGTTCACGGTGAGCTGCCAGGGACACTGCTGGCTGGTGAGGCCAGCCCAGCCCTTGGCCTCCGTTAGCTAATTGCTCCTGGGGAACCGGGGATGTGCCAGCCTTTGGGCCTCCCAGCATCGCTCAGGGTGCTTTATCACTGCCTGTCGTGTCCCACATGGAGCAAACTGGGTCTGGCAGAGAAAAAAAAGAAAGGAAGAAAACATATTGGTGCCACTGGAAATTGAGAGCAGGTTCACACGTCACAGCTGAGGAGCGGATCAGCTGTCTCAGCAGTCAGCGGGGAAATAAGTTGCTGGCGTCACCGCTGATGTGAGAGACATGCACGTCTTGCAGAAGAGATACATCTGTGCCATATTTGCAACACAAGCTATTCCAGCTCGTGTATTAGTATTAGGCATTGCAGCGTTAGGTTTGTTGGCATTTGGGATTCGAGGTAATTCTGCACCCCACCTTCTGCCCCGGGGCTGGCTGTGTTGCAGGGTCTTACACTTAGCAGAAAGCGTTGGTGGCCAGGAGGTTGGGTCTGGTTTGGGGGGAGCAGAGCCTCTGGCATCCTCGTGGCTTTGGGGACCCTGGTGTTAAGGCTGGGRTGCCACCCTGACCGTGCCGCTCACTCACAGGGGTGCCTGGGGATGGAGCTCAGTGTCAGGCGAGGACGGCTGGTCGAGATCCAGGYGAGGCATTTAGAGCCTGACCATCGCCGGTGCCGTGCGTCAGGGCAGTGCCTTACACCACAGGCGGGCAGGAGGCCCCCGTCGCCTTTCCTGGGGGATCTGTCTTTCCAAGTCTGGTGTGCCTGGATGCCAGAACAGGGCTTGGTGTCTGCAGGGCTGTAGAGACAAGGTCTGCTCTCAGCTTGGTGGGGACACAGGAGACAGGGCCAGGGAAGGTGCCCTCACCTGTACAGTGGCTGTCACCCAAATATCCAGCTCCCCCAGCACGCCCCGTTGGGTGTCCCATACTTTGGCTGCTTTCCATTTAATCTCCACCCTTTCRCCTGGTG
Organism: Phoebastria nigripes; assembly: GCA_035582835.1. Classification (NCBI taxonomy): domain Eukaryota; kingdom Metazoa; phylum Chordata; class Aves; order Procellariiformes; family Diomedeidae; genus Phoebastria; species Phoebastria nigripes. Next base: position 3,678,274 of record JAYKAV010003266.1, on the reverse strand, counting down.
CATCAGAGAAGGTCACGGCTCCAGCCAGCCCCGGCCCTGCTGCTGGCTCTCCTTTCTTCAGTGATTTGCAGATGCCGTGAGCTTCATCTCTCCCTGTCATGACTCATTTCTTTCTCACTGAGGCTTTAATTTTTAAAGACGCGCTCTTAGGCGCAGAGGTTTTAATACCTGCAGAGGCTCCCAGCAGGTGCCACTGAGCTTTTCCAATCAGTGTGGATGGGGATATGGGAGGAGAGATGGCTGGGGCCAGTGGCCCCGAGCAGCACTCCAGTCGCACCATGCTGGGACAGATACATGGCAGATGGAGCTGGGCTTGGAGCTGGGAACGGGGGTCCCACGCTGCCTGCAGGATTGTCCCTCTGCTCAGCCCGCGGAGGAAGGAGGCAGAGAGGATGGGGATGTCCCCGCYGCTGCGAAGTGCCTGGGATGGCTGGGAAGCACTAGCTGAGAGCTGCGAGGGAAAGAGAAAACATTTTGGCCTCGGGAGGATTCCCCTAGTCCTGCCACACACTGCGGTTTCTGATAAGCCACAGCCTCCCACGCTGGCTTCGATCGGCTCCAGGGACGGAGCATTTTGTGGAGGGTGGGGAACGGCTCCAGCTGCATAAATGGCCTTGACCTCCCTCGGCTCCAGCTCTGCTGATGCTCTCCTGAGGAGGAGACGAAGCCGCCTCCGGGCAAGTGTTTGCTCTCTGCCAGGGAGACAGTGGGTTTGCTGTCCCAGTCTTGGCACAGCCATCGAGGGTGATGTTTGCTGGAGGGCTGATTCCCCTCTCCCTTCCCACCAGGGCAAAGAGGGGCAGGTGAGGGAGGGGGCGAGGTGCAGCAAGCCCAACACYCGGGTCTGTTTACTCCTCTTTGGATAGCGGAGCCGGTGTTTGGATAGCGAGAGGAGAGGTTGCCAGCTGGTGTTTGCTCTGCATTTTGGCTTTCTGAATGTCAGGGTGCGAGGTGCGGTGATGTTATCCTGCTCCCAGGGCTGCAGCTGCAGCCACGGCCTCTCCTGCACCACGATTCTGCCCGCCGGCAGCTGGGAGAGGAGTTTATGGGGTGCAGCATGCCTGTGTGACTCAGCCGGTCGCAGGCTGCTGCAGCCGTCACCCCCCTCCCGCAGTCCYGGCATGGAGAGGGATTGTGCCCAAGCCCCTGGACCAGCACTCGCAGCAGAGAGCCCGTGCACGGGGCTGTTCACGCTGTCCCGGGGCCCTGGGAGGCAGGACCTGCACTACGCTCGGGCTGTAAAGCATGGCCCCGGCAAGGAGCCGGCACACTCCCGGCTAGGAGCATTTCCAGTCCCACCTGTGGGGTTTCTTGGGGTTTTCCCAGTAAATATTTGCACTCCGTGTTTCCAGAGGAATTGACGGTGGCTGTCCCGGAGCCGGCACGCTGCCCATGGCACCCGGCAGAGGTAGGTCATCACCACCAAGTCACATTTGCACCCTCTGGAGCAAACCCGAAACTGCCCGTCCCCGGCACCCAGGGACCCTCCCGAGTTGCTCCGGCCGTAGGTGTGGGCATGTGCTCCTCGAGAAAAGTTTCTCCTCCGTTTATGTGATTAATTCCTCCCTCCCACCACGGACGCCCGCAATTGCATCTATATCCGTGGCTCCCCACTCCTCCTCGGCTGTAAAATATTTATAACCCCCTACATTAGGGCTCCTCTTCTTTCTCCTCGCCTTTTTTCTTCTTTTATGCCTTCCACCCGGGCTCCCCAGCTCTGCTGAGCCATGCCGCACCAGGAACCGCTTCATTTTAATATAACTCAGYGAGCGGAGAAGCTGTGAGGAATAATTTAGATTTTGCTCAGGGAATGCAATGGTTTTTTTAATTGCAGTCATCTGCAGCTTCTTAGCAATGTATTATTGATGGTTATTATTCAAATAAAATAGTCGTTTCTTTTTGTTTTCCTGTGGACGCAGTTGCCAGTGTTTATGGTTTTCTCTTCTCCCTCTTTCTCCRTTTTGCGAAGAGGTCACCTTTTCATCTTCTACTTTTTCAACCTACTTTCGGCACCTCTCTCCCCCTCACGGTGGGTGTTTGCAGGAGCCGAGCTCGCCCCAGCTTTGCCCTGTGGCATCRACACCAGCGAAATACCAGCAATGCCCCTTGACTATATTGCTCAGGGGCCCAACAAGGAGCCTTAATACAGGGTTAGGGGAGGCTTAGCCTGTTTGATAATAGCATGCTGAAGCCTGACCTTGTGCAGTGAAGCACGTGGGAGCGGAGGAGGTGAACATCTGTGGGTTCAGGGTGGCTTTGCTGGGGCAACTCCAGCCCTGCCTGGGCTCTGAGTGCCGGCTCGGTCTGCACGGTGACCTGTGGCTGCTCTCCCTGGGCTTTCACCAGTGCTTTGGGCTCCAAAAGCAGGTTTTTGGGAGCAGTGGGGCAAGCCAGGCCGGAGGAAAGCAACCTTCCTTTTGGAGGGCTGCTCCTCCTGACCCCACAGCGTTACAGAGGGGCAGTGAGAGGGCACGAATGCCCCTCAGAAAGGGACCTGCTGGGGTTAACCCTGCCTTTGCAGCAGTGTCCCCGTCCCTGCTGAGTCCTGGTACCACGGCCCAGGCTGGGACCAACAGCATCTCCGGTCCTGGGGAAGAGGCCTCTGGCACCAGCCTGGCTTTTTCCCCCGTTTCTGGAAGGAAGGCACCAAAGTAGGACTCGGGAGCCCGGGCGCTCCTCCACCTCCCCAGCTCCAGGACTGACAGCTTGCGAGTGATGGGAGAGCGGCTCTCCCGCGCTGTCACTTCTCTCTCCTCTCTTTCAGCACTACCCACCACGTTGTCACTCCCGGCAGCAGGGACTTTCCTCAGTCCCACTAAGGTCCTGGAGGTGTTACCGTGATGCAAACACCGAGTACAAGGTTCCTCCTTGATGTGAGGAACGAAACGAGGTCGGAACTGGAAGGAAAAATGTTCATTTTGAGATGGAGCTGAGAATCTAGCTATTTCCCTCTGACTCCCTCCGGAGGGGACCAGGGGGGTCCCCCAGATCTCAAGATGGGGGGTATTTGCATTGCCCTAACCACAGGGTGCCCTGGTGGGGTGCTCCATGGAGAAGGAAGGAGCTCCACCGTGCCAGCAGCCCTGGTGAAGCTCCATCGCATCCCTGCAACACGGCGTTCCCCCTCACCCGTGCTTGGGAAGAAGCAGCTCAGAGGCTCTTCCTCAGCTGTTACAAATATTAGGGGTTTAATAACAGGCACTAATAGATTTAGAGCCTGTCGTGGCTCCAGCTCCAAATGGGAACGTGTAGGGGTGGGGAAAGGAAAAGCACCGTCACTCACAGGGCTCCCAGGGAAAACACAGCGTGTCTGTCAGCTCACAGGCAGTTCGGTGAATTCCTTAGGTGAGTGAACAATTTTGTCTCCTAATTACGTTCATAAAGCAAAACTGGGCCCAAATGCCTCCTCTTCTGTTTTGCTTTTTATTTCCAGCCCCCCTCCCTCAATGAAGTAGTTGCTTAATTAGAAATTAACGGGGCTGTTTTAGAGCAATTGAGGGCAGAAACAGTCTAGGAGAGGTTTATTAGCAATAGCATGGCAAGACGGCTCTGGGATTTTTCTGGGGCTGCAAAGCTGTTGGGAGCTGCCCTGGAGCAAGGGGAAAGCCCAGAATCGAGTGAGGCAAAGCAGGCAAAAGGCAGAGGTAGGGAATTGGTGTGGCCACGATGGGACCCTTCCCACCAGCAGCACCCGGGCTGCTCTCCTTGCTCTGAGCGTGAATCTGAGCCTTGCAAACAGGCATCTGTGGGCACTGAAGCTCAGCAGCGCTCAGGGCTGAGCAGAGACAGAAAAGGGGAAGAAGAGGCCAAAAAAAAGACCCAAACCCCTTTTGCGCCAGCCCCGCACAGCTGCGGGCATCACCTGGGAGCATCTCCGCCAGCCCTGCATCCCCCCTGCCCTGCCCTGCGGGAGGGGACCTCGGAGCAGCGGGACCCCTCATCAGCCCCTGGCATTTCCAACAAAGCCTCTCCCGCAGCAGCTATCAGGGGTTTATTTATCCCTGAGCACTGAAAGTCGAATCGCTGGCGCGCTCTCTCCCTATATTTAGCCCTTGAATGGAGAGAGATTTTACAGACGCCCGACTCTGCCTTGTGCTTAAGAGGCAGTCAGTGTTTCCATTAGAAACCCTGGGGGTCCAATCCTGCTCTCTGCTATCCGGCACCATGACAAAAATCTTCCCCGTTGATTCCAGCTGAGCGACGCTGGATTTATACCCACGGGGATGAGATCAGGATCTGGCCTTGGGTTTTGATGGGTTTGTAACTTGGCTGATACAACTTGGCTGATTCAATTCATTTTGGGCTAAAACTCCACCTACAAGTTCCCAGCCTGGGAGACATTAAAGGCAAATTATTACAAAGTTTCATACTGGTTTTAAAGGGAAATCATCAGTTAAGCCCGATTTTTACTGAAGAACCTGGTGGACTGATCTTTTCTATTTTGGGGTTATTTATTTTATCTGGCTGCTGGTCTCTTCTAGGCCAGGCACTGCTCAGGCCAGGGACYGAGCTTACAGAGCACCCAGCAGAAGAGCATTTGGAAAAGAGAAGAGGTACCAAAATATGGATAACAGCTGAGGTCCTCATCACAGCAGGGCTCCCCACAGGGTTTAGGTCCCTGAACGTGGGCTCCGATGCTGCTGGTCACTGTGGGAGTCTTTGCTCCTTTTCTGAAGCAGCTGAAAGAAGCCTCCTGGGCTAGGACGGGGCTCCCGCTCCTCTCCTGGCACAGCCCTGCCTGCGTGCAATGGGCGTCGAGTGCAAAGTGTCGGCAAAGAGGGGACAGCAGCGAGGAGCACTGGTCCGTGCATCCCTCCCATGGCCGGAGCGCGGAGCATGACCTCTCCTGGCCGCATCCCGACCGTGAAAGCTGATGTGCTCCCCRCAGCCACATGCCCGGCACGGAGCTGGCCCCCGCACACGTGGCCGGAGCTGGTTCTGGGYGAACAAAAGGGAACAAATGAATATCCAGCCATCATCCAAGGCGAACGAGGAGGCCAAAGGCACAAGCACAAAGCAGCGGAGCAGCCCTGCAGAGTCTTGCCAGCGGGATCCAGCATCTCCCTCGGAGCTCGCCTGTGAGCGCCTGCCAAGAGCCAAACGAGAAGCAGCCTGTCCCTGCTGCCACCCCCGGGGCTGCAGCAGCCGGAGCCCCGGCTAATCCTGGGAGGTCCCTTGCTGCAGCTCGGGGCTGGCCGCATGGGAGACGAGTGGGGAGCTTTGCTGGCTCAAGGCTTGCTTCCTTCTCCCTCCTCTTCTGGGTGCAGGAGTGCAGAGCATCGTCTGTGGCCCCGACAGAGCAGTGTGGGGACACCCCTGTCACCTCTCCAGGGATGGCAAAGCCTCGTGTCTCCCAACAGCGGGAGAACGGGTGGCCCTGTGACTGAATGGGATGGAGCAGGAGGGGTGGGACCAGCAAGCACCAGAGGCACAATCCTGGGAAGCAGGGGCACAYGAAGGGTCTTCAGAGAAGGTTTAGATCAGCATCAGCCATGGGCCCATATGACCCCAAAATACTCCACGAAGGAACTTTTCACTTGCTCTGCCCCACTTTGCTGTGGTGTGTGGGGACGCGTCGGTGCGAGCAGGGTCCGACTGCTCGCTCAGAGGCGATGGTCCTGCTCCCGCTCCCGCTCCAGCCAGGCTTTTGACTTTTCCTCCATGTGCTTTTCCTTAAATGTAAAATGGAAGGGGCTTTCAGCCTCAGTGTTTATGGTTGCTCTCGCTGTAATGGAAACACACCAGGCAGGAGCTGCTAAGTACCAGCTCTGTAATTGCAGGCTGCCACTGGATGGGAAACACGTTTTTCAAATGGATTTTGGCTAGTTCCTTCAATGGCAAGTGCCTGGGCTGTAAAATCTGCCTTTCCCTGTTTCAGCCGAAGCCCAAGGAGGCTGCAAATTCTCAGCATTTCTGAGAGCGCGAATTGCCCTGTTAACAACAGGTTCCCCGAGGCAGGAAGGATGATTTCCTTTCAGGAGTCCAAATCCAGATGGTCAGAGATTCCTTCCAAGCTCAGAAAACCTGTTTTAAAAGGCTATTATGTCTCAATAGCAGTTTTGCATCCCAGCCCACTGGAAGCACTGTCTGCTGTCTGCACTGCCATCTATTTTTCAAGCTGTTGGGCAGTCACCTAGACCCGATGTGGTCAGTGCCGACTGCTTTCTATTTTGCTGGAGGGGGAGAAGGGCACCAGCTAAAAGCTGCGTGTTTATTCCCACTTTCTGTAGTGGACAAGCCGTGGAGCCAAGAAATGGAAGATGCCTGAGCTTGCTTTGAGATACAAGGTTTGCTCTTGTCATGAGATTGCGTAAGGAGGAATAACCCCATCTAACTCCCCAGGAAAATGCCAAGGACCCCGCCACTGAAGATGAGCAAGGAGTTACCAGCCCAGGCCCCTTTCCTCCTCTCCGCTGCAGAGCACAGGAGCAGGTTGATGCCTTCTGTGCTGCAAACTACTGAAAGGAGGCAGAGACTTCATTACGTCCAACACTGGCAGCTCTGAAGTCATTCAGTTGACTTGAAATAACTGCCCGTGCATCAAAACTGCCCATGCACCAAAACTGCACCACAACCAGCTCACCCGAGCAGGCAGGTCCACTCCCTGAGAGCCRAACGGAAGCAATTTTACCAGCACACGTTCTGGATAGCGGCTCCGCAAGCACGGGGAGGAATTCCCCCGGCAAAGGGCCCAAAGCGTTTGCTGGGGGCTCCGCGGCAGGGCTTGGCTCTCCCGGCATAACCTGCCTYCTGCAGCACCACGTTGCCCTGGGACTGCTCAGGAATGCAAAATTATTGAGGTGCAGGCCCTCAAGGTGGGAAAAAAAACGTTACAAGCACTAATTAGGGCTTGTGCGTGCACAGATGTTCCACTGGTTTAACTTGAACCCGGTTGCGTGCCCAAACGTGGGGATACAGACGGGATTAAYGCTGATTTAAGGTTGCCTACACCCAGCATTGCTGCACCGATGCCGCGCTGCGCCTTCAGTACAACCACAGCGTTTCACACGCTTCAGGCGCGTTTCAATGAAGATTTTTCTCCTGCTTGCTTCTAAAAAAGGGTGAAGGTTGGGTCCGCCTGCGTGAAGGGGCAGTTATTTATGMGCAACCCTCTGCAGCTCAAAGAGTGCATGTACCCCTTCCAAGTGATGCTGTCACCCAAGGGGACTGTCACTCTCAGGGGATGTCAGAGGACTGTGCCCCATGGTTTGCAGGGCTGGGCACACCCCAATGGGCACACGCCAGCCCCAGGTGATCAACCACAGTGTCCATGAGAAACCCCAAAACCACAGTGCCCATGAGGAACCCCAAAACCACAGTGCCCATGAAGAACCCCACTTTTGCCATCATTCTCAGTGCTCCGGAGATCTGCTTTCCCCATGCCTGGAGTGGGGAGGGCTTTGTACATGATGATACCCCCACTTCTTGGGGTACCCGCACTGCCCTGGGGGMGGTCCTGGCTGCTTGGGGGTCCATGCACCTCACTGCCATGGGGAGGTACCCATGCTGCCCAGGGGGGCACGCATTGCAGTGCCGTGGGGAGGGTCCCACACTGCCCAGGGGGGTACACACTGCAGTGCCGTGGGGAGGTACCCATGCTGCCCAGGGGGGCACGCATTGCAGTGCCATGGGGAGGGTCCCACGCTGGCTGAGGGGTGCATGCACAGGGGGTCCCCACGCTGCCTGGGGGTGCATGCACTGCACTGCACTGTGGGTCCTCGCGCTGCCCGGGGGGGGTTCCCACACTGCTTGGGGGTGCACGCACTGCCCTGCCTGGGGGGTCCCTGTGCTGCCCAGGGGGTCCATGCACGGTACTGCCCGGGAGGGACCCCACCCTGCCCGGGGGCGCACAGACGGTGCTGCCCGGAGGGGGGGTACGGACCCCGCCCGCTCCCTCCCGTCCCCCTTAAGCAGCCGACGGGGCGGGCCGCCACCTTAAGAGAGCCCCTCCCCCGGCGGGCTGGGGCGAGCCCTCCTCGGCTCGGCTCTGCACGGCTCGGCACGGCACGGGTTGCCATGACAAGCATTTTCTCCCGCTAGCTCCGGGACCGCTCCTCCGCCGCCACCCCCCCACATCCCATGGCCAGCCGCGGGGGCTCCGCCGCCAGCCGGGCGCCGTGGGGGCTGAGCCGGTGAGTGCGTGGGAGGGGGGGGGACGGGAGGCGGGGGGGGGGTCGTGTGGGTGCTTCTCGGTGCTTGGTTTTTCGGTGCTGGGCGCACGGGTGGGTGACAGCACCGCGCCCACCGCCCCACCCGCGGTGGGGGCTAAGCCCCCGCCGCGGGTGAGGCGGTGGGCGCGGTGCTTTCGCCCACTCCAGTCCCTCCCAGTATGCAGCGCTGTTTGCACTGGGGTGCTGCACCCAGGTGCAGCAGGTGGGATGGAGGGGGGGGCTTGGCGTGGCACCCCCCAYCCCCCCACCCCGGAGCTGTCCGGTCCCGCTGCAGCGCGGAGCCGGGTGGGTCCCTGGAGGTGGGCGGGATGGTGGGATGCCCACGGTCCCTCCGTTTCTATGCGTGGGGGTCTGTGAGGCGTGCAGCCCCCCCCCTCCCGCTGCCGGCATCTGGGGTGGGTGGGAACCCGCTCCGGTCGTGTCCTGCAACTTGTTGCCTGCCCTTGAGGGGGGGCGTGGGGCTCTCGGTCGCGCGTGTTATTGGAGGGCAGCGTGTTGTGGCACTGCGGGGGGTGGGGGGGGCGCAGGATGCGACCACCGTGGGTCGGGCTCCGTCTGGCTGATGCCTCCATCCATCCCAGGCCACGCTGCAGCTTGGCACTGGTGCCGGAGGGAAGGGCAGAGGCAGCGCAGGCAGACGGGGGCGGGGGGGGAGCGCTTTGCGGCAGCCCAAGGACAGACCGGGGAAGGTCCTGCGGGGGTGGCTTTCCCCATCCGTGGGGCAGGAGGGGTGCTGCTCCCTGTCTGGAGCCGGGCGAGGTGCGTCTGGAGTGGGGTAACCCGGTGCGTGGGGCCGGATCCGGACACAGGGGCGGGCTGGAGGGTGGGATCGCAGAGCGCTGGCACCGCGGGGAGGGGGAGGCTGCCTGGTGTTTGCCCACGCCACGGCCAGGCACGTCCCCCTCCTGCCTGCACCAATCCAGCTGATCAAATCCACAGTAGAAAACAGCAGGAATGGAGGCGGGGGGGGGGGGAAGAAATAAAGAAGAAAACCAGGGAGGCTCTGGCCCACATGGCCAGCAGGCAGGAGCCTCTTCCGCCTCCTGCCTCTGCCTCCAGTGCCCTGCCTGTATCCCAGCCCTGCCTGTATCCCAGCCCTGCCTGTATCCCAGCCCTGCCTGCGCCCTGGCTCTGCAGCCTCCAAGCATCCGCTCCGGCTGCCTGGCCTGGCTCGGTGGGCAGGGGCCGGGGTCGTGCCCCTCGTGGGGTCCGGGGCGAGACCCCGCGGCGGGGCGGGTGTGGAGGTGGGTGGTCCTTTCCCTACTTCGCCGGAGGCAAGTCGAGATCTTGAGAGGGGAGGGAGCGGAGGAGGGACAATAGGTTATTGTGCTCTTATCTCTGGAGACCTGAGGTTGGGTGGGGGTTTGGATTGCAAATCTCAAACCAGTGCAGCCTGTTTCTGCCCGTGGACTGGCAGCCGTGGACAGGCAGCCCAGCCGGGACCCAGGGGCAGGGAGCTGGGGTGGAGGTGAGTGCTCAGAGCTACCCATGGGATGTCCAGAGCTGTCCTGGGGCTGGGGGGGCACCGTTCTGCACCCCCACCCCAAATGGGCACGGTGCTTCTGCTGTTGGCTGCTCCGGCAGGCAGGGTTTGTGCCGGCTGCCTGCACTCTGCCTGGCTTCAGACAGTGCCCTCAATCTTTCGCTTCCTTGAGCACTGAAACGCACCTAAATTATTTAATCATGAGTGAGAGAAGCTGACGCCCCCGCCCTCCACCAGCCCCACCCCGCAGCGGCATGGGGTTCCCTTGCCGGCTCGGTGTCCTGTGGGCTGCCCCCTCGAGTCACCCTCCCTGGGAAATCCCACCCATCCCCTCGGGATGGCGTGGGCTGGGTACTGGGGTCAGGGGTGGCTGCAGGTGCCCTCCGGTCCCGGGTAGCGGAGGGCTCTCCTGGGCTGAATGGAGGGAGCTGGGTGGTCTTGGAGGCCTCCCAAAAGCTACGTGCCCTTTGATTTCCCCAAAGCCTGTTTGGAGCGGTTGACTSGGATATGTGGGTTTTCTGCCCCATGCCAAGGCGGGTCCTGCATCGGCGCGGTGGAGGAGGTACTCGTGCCAGGACRGTGGTATGGCATGAGCGGTGCTGGGAAGCACGCAGGGCAGTGAGGCAGAGCTTCCCCATACCTTCCCCACACCTACGGAGCCCAGCCCCTCAGGGTGCAGGCTCCGTCCCCGTCCCACCCTCGCCGGCGGTAGGGCCGTGGGTGCTGCCCTGGGAGTGGCAAGGGGATGCGCAGGGACCTCTGCAAAGCCTTGGCTCCTTCCCCGCAGGAGAGGAGCTGGCTGGCACTGGGGAGGTGGTGCAAGCACTGCAGGTAGAGGCTTGAGAGGGCAAAGGGTGTTGTTGGGTGGTGGGTTTTTTTTTTTTTTCGGTTGAGATGGTGACGGAGGGAATTCCCTGTGCCGGCTCACGTGCCGTGGGTCCGGCTCTCGCGGCGCTCTGCGTGTGGAGGATCTGTTGCCATTAGCATGTGCTGCTGCCGGCTGGAGCGTCACCAAGCCTTGTGCCCGAGGAGCTGGGACCTGCCATGCTGGAGCCCCCCGGGGCAGCCCTGTGCAGAGGACGGGGCAGGGCAGGGTGAGCCATAGGGTGGCACAGGTCCTTGGGCAGGGTGAGTAAGAGCAGGGAGGGACTGCTGCTCCTCTCCGCTATTGTTTTGCAGTAGAAAGCACCGGGGTGGAGCTGTGCCTGGAGTTCCCCCTCTTCCCCAAGGCCTTCCCCAGCTGCCTGCGCTGGGAGATGAGCCTGCTCCTTCCCTGCCTGCACCTCGCAGGGGCTGCAGGTTCCCTGCACGCTCTCTGCTCCTCTCTTGTTCGGTTTTCTTGTTTTTTTTTTTTTCTTCCTTTTTCTTTTCCCCCCCTGCCCTGCTAGGCCACGAGCGGAGTTTGCCCGCAGTGGTCGCACACGCCTGTTGCAGCAGTGCTGGAAGGAGCCCGCGGAGGTTTGGGGGATGCGAGGAGCCCAGCGCTGAGCAGCAGCTCTGCAGCAGGAATTCGCTGCCGATGCCTGTTTGCTGCTGCTCCCCATATCCGCTGTTCCCTGCAGCAGGGCCCGGGGAAGGGCTGGCCACTGCTCTGGCTTCCTCCTCGCCCGGGGCCCCTCCCTGCTGGGGAAGGCTGCGCCGCGCTTGGCAAATCACTGCTGCTCTCTGGGAGCCAGAGGAAAACCTGGGTTAAACCCTTGGCAAGCTGKGGGGGGGGGACCCCACTCTGCTCCGGGTGCAGCTCTGCCAGAGATGTGCTCGCTGCGGCAGGGACCAGGCTTGGGGAGCGGGAGCCCAGGGAGGGATGCGGCGATGCTTGGTGTGACCATGGCAATGGGATGTAGAGCCTTAGACCGGGGGGTGGCCACTGCAGTGCAAAGAGGTGTCACCTCCTTGGTGTTCCCCAACTCCTCTGTCTTGCTGGGGACTTCGGGGAGCAGATCCAGGCAGGGTGAGGGATGCTGGCTGATGCCTGTTGGCTGCCTGGAGCCCTCCTGGTTAGGATGGATGGAGGCAGCGATGTCGTTTCTATCGTACAGGTGGAGATCCGGTGCACAGAGGAGGAAATAAATCGGTCTGGGTGAGCTGGGAATTTGAACCCATCCCTCTCGCCCTCGTGCTGTGCCCAGGAGGGAATAAGGACCCGTCCCATGGTGCCGGTGATGGAGATGCTCCTGGGGGAAGCAGCTTTGATGGGGAGAGGGTGGTGCACCTCTCCCCAGCCTTGCTCCTCTCAAAATCGGTGTATGCAAAGGCCTCCTGCGATGAGCAATGACCGGCTGGAGGAGAGGGACAGGCGGGTGACAGCACCCTGCCCCTCTCTGCCCGGCAGTGGCCAGCCCAGAGCTCCTCGCTGGGTTTCCCAGTGACACTGGGACAGGGACCGTGTTTCAGGGTGTGGGTCCAGCCTTGGGGTCCCTCGGTGCAGCCAGCCGTGGGAGCCATGTTCCCTGCCACCTCCTGCCAGCGCTTTCTGAGGCCGAAGTAATGAAACATCTGACTTTGATGTTTTAATTAGTTGCTTTTGGCTTTAATGCAGAGGGATAATAGAGTTTCCATGGACTTATAAAACCTGCCCCTCTATTTGTTCATTAGAAAAAGAAAAGGGAAAAAAAAAAAAAGGCAAGCTAACCCTGGATAGAGAAAGGAAGAAAGCAAATGCTTGAGACGTGCAGAGCACATGACAACCTGCTGGTGTGTCACCCACCTGGATGGTGACTCTTTTAAAGCGCTAATTAAGCAACTTAGATCCTCGGAGAGCTCTCTGTGAGTAACAGATGAGTTTGGTCTCCTCCTGCATTTGTGAGCTTCTGGGAGGGATCTCAGATTTAAATGTGGGAAGCTGATGCACAGCGACATGCCCCTGGGGGGGTCAGGAATCGGGGCCACGGGAGTCCTGGCCAGGAGCATCCCTCTGCCCACACCACCTTGGCAGCAAAGCAAGGGGCTGGCCCCGCTCTCGCAAGCGCAGACAGGCCACCGCTGCCCTGGCAGATGGAGAGGGACGTGGGGACCCGGCCGCGGGCGTGAGGTGGGATGCCGAGTGCTCCTGGGCTGTTTCCCTGGGACATCTGTGCTTCTGCATTGTGGCATCCAGTCCTAAACACCGTACGGACCGGGAGGGGCCAGGCTGGGGAGGGAGCACCGCGTAGCTGTGACACGGGCCCTGCATATGGTTCTCTGCCAAAATCCTGCGGCTAACTCGCTTCGGAGCAAGGGAAGGGGCATGGGAAGGATCATCCCATCCCGTTGGGCAGTGCCAAGGGCTGGCTCAGGAGAGCTCCTCGTCTCAGCAAGCCCTTCCTTCCCCGCAGCACGAGGGTCTGTGGTGAGCCCATGGGGACACACCGGTCCCCTAATGCAGGGAGTGGGGCTGTCCCCTGTGCCCATCGTGGGCACCCGAGCTGGGACACGGTGGGTCCCCAATGTGGGGACTCCTCGCCAGGGTGGTAGAAGCCAAGTCGAAGGTTTGGCCAGTTGTCCGTGTTTTATGCTGACTGGGAAACTTTTGCTTCTACGCTTCCATGGCAGGGATGAGTCGGCAGCTGGGCTGAGCCGAGGCGCTGCTGTGACCGCTGGGGTGCTGGGGGCAAGTCTCCATCCCCACCTTTTTTATTTTATGCAGTATCCCTGTATTTTCCCCCTGCTAAAGCAGCCGGGGTCCGCAGGAAGCAGCGAGCTGCTGGTGTGCCTGGGCAGAGTGCAGTGCGGAGGAGTCCCTACCCGGAAGAGTTTGTCCGGCGGGGACGGGGAGGGAGGAATCCGATCCCTCCTTTTCCCAGGCTGGGATCCCAGCGCACTTCGCTTCCCGTGGCCCCGGCCGGCTCCCTGAGCCCCCTGCGCGAGTCTGGCCTCTTGCTCCGTCCCGGCTGGCAGGGGAGGGCTCTGTGCCACTGATCCTGCAACTCTTCCACTGCTGCGGCTGCTGACATCTCCTCTTTGTCTCAGGCACAGAAAGGTCAGCCCTGCCTAACTCGCCGCGGTCCGTTAAGGAGCCATAAATAAGCCGGATCCGTCTGCTGCGGGGTGGCGGCAGCCGCCAGCTCCTGGGCTGATCCCAGCATCCTCCTCCTCCTCCCTGGGTAGAGGAAGGATTCATGCCGGGGGAGGGATTGGGCTGGTCAGTGATGCCAGCCGGGGGCCGAATCCAGTGCTGCAGAGCCTGGGGGGTGGCGGGCTGGGCTGAGGCCCGAGGCGCTCGCTTCAGCAGTAGCAGCAGTAAAAGCAGCGTGCCCCATGCCAAGGGCGAGAGCTGGGAGGGCTGCTCGCGGGCTCCTGCCTTCCCCAGGCTAAAAATAAAGTCTCTGGCCCTCACGGTGCTGCCTTTGCTGCCGCCGGGGGGGCCGGGGGTGGGCAGGGGGTGAAGCCGGGCTGGCGGGGACTGCAGGGGGACCATGGGGGAGCTCAGCCCTGCACCGCGGTTGCRGGGCCTGCCTGGGACTTGGCGTGACCTTTGCTCTTTGAGCATCGGATCCAGTGATCAGATTTTCAGGTCCAGGCTCAGATTTCGGGCAGAAGGTGTCTGATTTTCAGCGTGGTTTCCCAAGGTGCTAATTAAGGACCCTGCTGCAGCAGCTAAAGCTTTACTGTCCCTTCTCCACCCCTCGCTTGCCCGGGAGGTGCTGATCACCCCGGCCAGCCCCGTGGCTTTTTTCTTCTCGCCCTTTGTTCCTGCTTGGAAATGCTGATGCTTCGTCTCTCTCTGCTTCAGCCCTCCCAGAGGCTTAGTGCCATGGCATCGCAGTGCTCCGGCTCTTCCATCTCTCTTCCCACCTTCTCATCAGCTACTTAAAAAGTAACCCCAGGTTGCTCGAGCACTTGGCTGCTCCAGGCAGATCTCAGCCTGCATGGATGCTTTTAAACTGGTGGTGTTTTTAAACAGCTGCTCTCTTGCTCGTGCCATCTCGCAGGCTGTTGCTGCTGCAGGCAGCCAAGGGACACAAGGACGAGTGAGAAGATGGCTCGGTCCTCGAGCATCTTCCCATTTCATCTCCTTTCTGCAGGGGGCTGAAACCCCCACCTTATCATTGTCTCTGCAGGCTGAGCCGGGCTGTACCCCAGGGGAGGAGGACGGCTCCAGGCATGGTCTGCTGGCCGTGAAATTCAGGACAGGGTGTCTCGTTTGCTGCGTGAGGCTCCCAGATCAGTGTGGCACCTGTACAGCCTGCCTGCCGGTCCCGTGCACCGGGAAAGCCGCCTCAGCGCCGGCTGCATACAAAACCGTGCCGTGACATATCGCTGCAGCTGGCAGGCGGCAGCGCGCGGTGCCGAGCTTCCCCGGGGTTCCCAGTCCAGCGCCGCCCATTCCAGAGGGGCTTTCTGCTGGCACTTGGGCTCTCCCGTGGGCACGTGGCTGTGCCGGGAGCATGGATCCGGCATGGCCTCTGTGATGGAGACAGCCTGGGGGTGACCCAGGCTGGGAGGGAGCTCGTGCTCCAGCGTGAACCTGAGTTAAATATTATTCCTGCCTCTGGAGCAGGGAGGCTGGTGCAAGGAGGGGGAGATTGGTGCAAGGAGGAGGATTGCAGGGAAACAAGGGCAGGCTGGATTTGTGGCTTGGTGATGCCGGCAGTTGGTAAAGCCAGGCTGGCGATGGAGGAGCCTGAGCTGCGGGTAGGATGGGCTGCCAGGCTGTAGCAAGGCTTGAATTGTACCTCGCAAGGGTCACATCGCTTGTGACAGCCTCGTTGCTACAGTACAGGAGGAAAGCTGTAATAACAACCCGCCTCTACGCATTACTCAGTGCAGGGGATTTATCCCATGTGCGGGCAGAGCTGGCAGAGAGGCCTGCCTGCATTTGCCTGGGGATGCTGGGGGAAGCGGGGGTGAATCAGCTGCAGGGAGCCGGGACCAGAAACTTGGCTTGGCTGTGGAAAAGCTGAAAGCGTGGCTGATCTTTCCTGGGTGTCCTGGTGCAGACGTGGCCGTGAGTCATCGCATCCTGCTTGGGAAAGTGTGGGGACCCAAAACTTTCATCGGAGCAGCTGTGCAGGGTGCTGGTGGCCCCAGGGATGGGTCCCCAGTGGGTCCTGCTGTGCCCACCCTGTTCCCCCGTGGAAGCAGGGCTGTGCTCATCACCCAGGGACACGTCTGCGGAGCCGGGGGGACCCTTCCCATAGCCAGAAACTCCCGTGTCCTGGCTCGAGCTACAAAAGTGTGAAGCTCCGCAGCCTGCATTTTCCAGTGTGACTAGTACCGGCTATTTTTAGTTGTCCAAATTAAGCTTGCCTAAATGATGTCTTTTGAGGTTTATTTGAGGGAGGAGGCCTGAAGTGGTGTTATTTCCCAAGTGACGAATTGCTCTCAAATCTGACCCCAAATGGACTGTCTAAAAATGAAGGGAAGGACCAAAACAGCTCACTGTGTTTGGGCAGCGTTTCCTCCCCGGAGAGCTGCAGGGCACCTGGGGGTATTTCCCGAGTGAGCAGGAGATCTTCTGGGGGAAGGAGAAAGCAAGCAGCCAAGACCCGTTCACCTCCCCATGGGGAAAAAAACAGCAGCATAACTTCATCCYGCTACCTGCTTCGGCATCCCCAGGGATACGCTGCGCCCCTGGGAGCCGGCCTTGCAAATGCCCGTCTGCTCTGTGGAGTATTAAATCCACGGGCTGCTCTTCCCAGGGGCAGCTTGAATTACTCGGCATGTGCTGGGTGCCAAATGCAGCCGATTGCGGCTCCCGGAGGAGACGGCTGCTTTGCCTGCTGGGGGAGGAGGCTGGAGCCATGGGTCAGGGTGCTGAGATGTTGCTCTGTAGGTGCCTGTTTTGGGGGAGGCTTGTCCRGGGGTGATGGGGAGATGGCTGCCCTGGTACCCAGCACATGCTCGAGGGCTGGGTGCAGCCATGGGCCAGGCTCTGGTGAGCCAAAATCCTTCCGCAACATGCTCCAGCTCCGTGTCCGCTGCTAAATTCTGTTGTGCTAACTCCTGACCCGCTGCCTTTCATCTTTCCATTCATTGCTTCCCTTCTTGGCGTTGCTTTCCCACTCTTTCCATCTCTCCCCATCCGTGCCTGCCATCTGCGGACATGCTCATCTTCCGTGCGCCTGGTCTCGCCTCGCTGGGCACCAGCTTGGGCATCCTGCGCCGCCTTTACYCGGGGCTCGGTGCAGGAATGGCCCTTCTTCCTCCTTTCCTTTCCTTCCCCGCAGCATCTGGGTGTTTCTCTGCAGGGCAGCAGCCGGGGGATCCTCTTGCTCCTGCAGTTGAACGTGAAATGCATCAAATCTTTGCAAGATGTTGCAGATCGTGCTTCTGCAGCACCGGGGGGGACTTGTGCTGCGTGCAGGTGTCCTCTGCTCTCTGCGGGCAGATGCAGCCTGGAGCGAGGAGGCTGGAGGTGTTTCCTGCCCTGCCTGACACTTCCATTCAGGGGACTGTCCCTTTTCCCTTTGGAAAGGACAATGAGGGATCCTCCCTTCCTCCTCCCGCTCCCCCGGACGCAGCTGCCTGCGGAGACCGGCCTCGTTGTTTCTCAGCCCCTGAGACCTCGCTGTGCTCCATCCCTGCTCGAGGTGATTGGGGCAGAGCATCGCCAAGAAGGGACCCAGAAAAGCAGGCAGAGATGGGAGGGGCGTCCCCGAATCTCAGCCTCCTCACCCCAGGACCCTGTCTGGCTGCCTCCCCTCGAGGGGCTGCGTGGGAGCAGGGTGCTCCCCGGGCAGAACAAGCCCAAGTGGTGCTGGGGAACCCCGAAWGGTGCTGGGGGACCCCAAACCAAGCAGGCTCCCCTGGCAGTGAGACTTGCTTTTTGCATTTCCACTGTCCTTGTTGTGCAGAGAGCAAAAAACACCTGCCCTGACCCTGCCTGGGGTCAGAGGATGGTGCAGAAGGCTGATGGAGAGGAGGATGAAGGACCCCACTACTGCGGGCAGCTGCCCCCATGTGCATGGGGCAGCTGGGAAAATGTGGGGGCAGAGAAGAGGAGCCGGAGCCTTGAGAGCAGAGGGGATTACAGCATGCCGAGCGATCCTGGGTAGGATGCCCGGAGCAGGAGGAGGAGGGGGAATCCTGTCCATGCAAGACCCGCACTAGGTGGGTTTTGCATTTTCCTGGCTGGGTGGCGAGCAGGCTCCTCGCAGGCAGTGTGTTGCCTGGGCATGGGCCAGCACGTCTGCCTCCAGTACCCCAGTACCAGCCCGGCTCTGGGCTCGGGTGTCACTGGGGAGCTGCCGGGAGCCGGGTCGCGACGTTGGCCGTACGCTTTATTCCCCACGGATCGCCTTGCTCCGTCTGCCTGCCTGCTGYGCTGCTTACTGCCAACGAAACGCCCCTAACACCCGGATTGCGGCAGTAATCTCTGCCCTATCGCTGCTAAAGCTGCTATTATCCCCAGATTAGCGCTGGTGCTTAGATACCCACCTGTATAAATGCCGGTGATAGGCAGGGACTGTTATAAAGCCTCCCACAGCTCCTGCGCCTCTAGGTCCAGCCAGTACAAAGTGGCTGGTGTCTGGCAGTCACCTCGGGTGACCCCGGGGCCGCGCCGGGCTCGGCTGTGCCATGCAGGGCTGGTTTGTTCCTCTTGCTTGGAGGCTGGGCAGAGGCTGCAGGGCTTTGGGGCTGGCTCTGCGCTAGCGGGGGGCATTGCTCGCTGGGGGTGCCGGGCAGTGTGAGCCCCCCCACGCAGCGGGGTGTCCTTGTCCCCGTTGCATCTTGTCCTGGCTCTGCAGCAAGTGTCTCTGCTTGAAGTAGAGCTCAACCCAAGCTTGGGACTCTTGGTATCATTGCAGGTTCAACAGCGGGGTTTTTTCTGGGGGGTCGACCTGCAGGCTGCCCTCCCCCAGCACCGTGAGGTGCGATTTCTGGGCACAAAGGGCGCGTGCAGCGGCAAAGCCTGGAGTGTGTGGGTCAGCGCCGGAGGGGCTGGAAGGCACCATCCCACCTGGAGGGATGCAGGAGGTGGGAGCCTCGCCAGTGACTTCACACTGGCACTTGAGGAAAGGGATATCCCAGTTTCTCTGGGTTACTGGTGCAGCTGGCAGCCTCTGGGGCGTTGCCCAAAGCGCAGGGGGAGGGAGCGCGTGGGGTTCGAGACGCTGCATAAACAGGATGGCAGGTCAGGACGGTGCTGGGTGCCCGGGGCGCAAGGGTGTGTGCGTGCGTGGGGAGCGTGGCGGTGGGGACGGGCACTGGGAATGGCGGAACCGGGAATGGCGGTGCCCAGCGTGCCGGGGCTCCGCCGCTGGATGGGGATGGCAGTGGCATAGCAGCAGGTCCGGTTTTGGGGTGTAGAGGGGACGATCCCCAGCCACCATTGGGAGCAGAGCATGCGGCGCCCGTGAGGATGTCAGTGATGGTGCTGCCACCAGCACCGAGCGATGCAGCAGACCCGGTGGCCAGGGGGTAAGCCAGCCTCTCTGCGAGGGCTCAGCCTAGGTAAAATATATCGGCACTTAATTAAAGCACGTTAACGGTTTTAAAATGCATTGACACCTAGTGTAGGCAGAGGACCTAATAACGCCGGGAATGTGTTAGCTGGCTGTGGATTACCTTGGGGCTGTGGCTGGCGCTTGTGGGAAGTGCAGCTCTAACAAAGAGGCTTTGAAGAGCAGATCGGGTGCGTGTTCTCCCCGTGCCTCCCCCTGCACCCCTCCTGCCCTGGCCGGGCTGGGGATGCTGGGGAAGGGGGTGCTCCCGAAGCATCGGGGCGGTGGGATGCAGTCGTGTGTGGGTGGGAGAGCCAGGGCTGGCGTGTCTAAGTGGGGTGAGGACTGGGTGCAGCGTGGGTCACCCCTTGCATGGGGTGGGTGCCCGGGATGGGTGCCCCCTCGCCTGCAGCCTCTCCCCACCCACCACAGCAGCTGGCTCCTGCACCGTGCCGGCGTGCCGCTCTCCTCCCTGGCATTTCACATCCCCCAGCCCTGTTCCTGCGTGTGCAGCTTTACTTTAATATTTATTTTTCAAGCAGATTCCTGCTATTTACTTAAATAACTGGTTCTCCAGCCGCAGGACACACGGGGCAGTGGGGAACGGGGAGCGGGGACCCTGGGAGCTTCGCGGGGGGCCAGGGGTGTATGTGCACCCTCCCGCGGCATTCTGCCTTATCCTAGCAACTGGCTCAGATTAGCTTTTCCTTCCCCTGCCCCTCCCTGCGCTCTCCTGGCCCATCTGGCTCTCTCCTCTTATTTATTGGTACATATTTTCCAGGCTCTGATTTGCCTCTTCTGCAAAGCTGCCGCTCTGCCCAGATTTGATCTCCCGATGATATCACGGGCTTTGCTCTGCAAGGGTCTAATTTGGTGCCCGGGATGCAGGCTTTCTTCCCTCGTATAAATATTGCCTTTCGGTCTTCTGTGTCTCTCCCGCTCTCCCTCCCTCCCTTTAATTAGACTTCTTACTGCATGGAACAGTTTGCAGTTATATATGGAAAACAGCCTACACTTTCCCAGGAGCGGGGCATGTCGGGAAGGGAAACGGCGAGCAGCCGGCGCGCTCTCCCTGGGAGCGCGTGTGTTTTTCCTATCGCAGACACACTTTTGCCAGCTTTATTTTTTAACCCTTTGGGGCGGGGAGGGGGCTCACAGTCCCCCTGGTTGCTTACTCTTCCCCTTTGCCTGGAAATTCCCCTCTCTGCTTGGACTTTGAAATGGAAAAATATGGATTTGCCACTGGCAAATGGTCCAGCATGAGGGATACCTGCTAGCCAGGATCGGAGAAGTTACCCGGTGCCTGGCACGCCGTCTGTTTGGGATGTGATCCGGAGCGGGACTGTGCAGGAGCCCTCGGAGCTGAGACGGTCGGGAGCTGTGGCTGCCAGACCCCCGGATCCAGGGGCACCCATCCCGACCCCCTTGTCCGTGTGGTGAGGGCAGCAGGAGGGGTGTTTCTGTCTCCAGGGCTGCTGCCAGCCTCAGGGTCAGGATCTGAGTGTTGGGTCATCCCTCCTGCTGTCCCAGCCCGCTCCCGGGGGCTGCTGTGGGGCAGCTGGACTTGCCGGGGTTCCCCTCCRGTGCATCCCGGCTTTGGGGGACCCCCTGCTCACCGGGCAGGCTGGGCAACACAGCAAGCCACCGACTTTCCCCATGGTGTCAAACGAGCTCTGCTTCCCCTGCCTCAGTTTCCCTTGCTATGAACAAGAAGGGTATATTTTTATCATTACTGCTATTTTGTTTTTTGCACGGGCTTTTTCTCTTCACTGAGCAGGGCAGGAGGAAGCGGCTCATCGCGGTGCTCTGGCGGAGAAGGTTAGTGCTGCGCTCACCCAGATGCCTCCATGGGTCTCAGGGTGCTGCGGCATGCCCCGGGCAGTATCGCTGCCCGGGATGCCCCAAGGCGCCCTGAGACCCAAGGGCTCAACTTCTTCTCCTGGCTTCCAGAAGAAGCAGATGCTTCTCCCAGCCGCTGCTGGGAGGAAGTGACGGGACCTATTTTAAGCCCCTGGGGATCTTCAGGGTAGGAATCCCCTGTCCCTGTGTAATACTGCTAAAAATATCATGGCTGTACCCATGTGTCCCGGCCGATAGCTCTCTCGTTCTTTGGGTGTTGTTTTGCTTGTGAGACTCCCTCGTGCTCTGTAGGTYGGTTCTTGCCTGCTGGTTTTATTTTATTTTAAGCTAAGCTGTTCTTTCGCTTCCTGAATAGGATGTAGAAAGGTGGGAGTCAGGACTGCTGGGATCTCCCCCCTGCTTGGGGGCTGGGAGAGGGCTGATGCTGTGCTCAGGTGTGTTGTTGCCTCAGTTTCCCCATCTGTGTAAGGTGGAGCGATGTGCGGGGACCCAAGTCCTGCGCCCGCTGGAGAGCACCTGCACCCGGTGCTCATGGGCTGCCCCATCCCATGGGCATCCATGGGTGCTGGAGCAGCGGGGATGGCTGAATGCAGCGGGGCCAGGCTGAGCCGGCCGGGGCATCCCTGCCTCTCCCCTTGTTCCCCCGAGCGGCATGSTGCTGGGCTGGCAGCGAGGGCTGCGGGTGAGCTGGGTCAGGCTCAGCTCTGCCTGAGCTCCTGCCAAAGTGCCAGCGTCCTCCAGCTGTGCCTCTGGAACAGCTCRTGAGGTCTCTGGAGCAGAGAGCGCCCGTCCCTCRAGGCAGGGCTCTCGGCTCCCCCCCRTCTTGCTTTCTGCACAAGTCCTTGGTTTTAATCCTGTCCTTGTGGCCTGTGCCCTCTCCTCCGGCCGCCTGGCCGGCGTGGACAGCCGCTCCCAGCCATGCTCCGTGCATCAGCACTTCTGCTCCGCAGGGGCTGGCTGGGAGAGCCCCAGCTTCCGAGCATCCGTGTGCCACGCGGGAGCTGGGTGAAGCTGCACGGGGAGGGAGCGTCTGCCTGGGGATGGGACCCCCGGCTGCCCACCTGCCCCGGCGGGACCGTCGGGTGTCATCTCCCTTCTGCAGYGGGGCACCAAGACTGACGGGCATCCAGGTGTGCCATGAACCGGGAGGATCCAGGTCAGTCTGAGCGCAGGGCTGGGATGCGACCGTTGCTCAATGTCCGTCCCGGGAGTGGCCCAACTGGGGCAGTGGTGCTGCAGGAGGAGCTTGAGAGACGAAGCCACCGCGGAGCCCCAGGCCTCGTTTGCTGCCTTATTTCTATTATCAAGTCCTGCTCCCCTGTTTCGAGTCAGCTGAATCCCAAAGCTTTCCCTGCGTTGCTTTGGACTTGCTCGTTTGCTGTAGGCTGTAAAACGGCACTGAGACAAGCCCAGGACCGGGTCTGTGGTGGGGCTGAAGTGCAGGAGGAGAGGTCGACCCCTGCGAGCGGAGAGGCCGTGGGGTGCGTGGGGGGCAGCCTGGCAGGAGCTGTCTGCCCCGGACCCCTCCCCAACGGGGCATGGCAAAACAGATTCAACTGGAGAGAAAAAGAAGAGCTGGAGTAAAGAGTTGCCCAGTACGTGCCAGCTGATGCCTTATCACCTGGCAGCGGGTGCCCGGTGCCTGCTGTGCTCCGTGAGGAACCTGTTTCCCGGTGCCGAGTGGGAGGATGAAGGGGCAGACGAAGCCTCGTGCCAGGGTCCAGCGCAGCCCCTGGGTCCGGCAGCACGGAGTGCCCTGGGGCTCTGCAACGCACCAGCTCACCCTGCCTCGGCGAGGTGCCCGGTGCTGGCGGAGGGGCGGCGGGAGGGGATGCTGTGCCCCTCCAAAGGCTGAAGGCTCGAGGGCTGCAGGTATTTGCTGGTGCAGAAGAGGCTGGGGTTTGCTTTCTGCATGCTTCTGCATTCCTCCACGGGCTGTGCTACCTTGTAAAGCACAAAAGAATAATGAGAGGAGCTGGGGTGATTTAGTGCAGGCGCCGGGAGAGAAATACCAAGGCCTTAGATGGAAACATTCCCCTTGACAGCTCGCCTGGAGACTCCCTCCTTTTTCTTTTTTTCCACCCCCCCCTGAAATTCCTGGGCCACTGCACCCTGCAGCGCGGGGAAGCCCGGGGGCACAGGCAAATTCCTGAGCCCCCGGCACGGAGGCTCTGGCGGCTGCGCTGGTGGCTTTTGCACGTGGATGTGTCATGCCAGGGCTCGGGCAGTGGGAGCCAGGGGCTGCCCTGGCCCCTGGGCTGACAGCAGGTTTTGGGGAGCCGCATCATGGATCGCTGCATCCATGCTTGTTCCACACCTCCGCAGCGCACCCGGTGCTCTCCCGCCTCCAGCCACTTCCCTGCCTTTTGCAAGAGCTAATTGCTGCCTTGGGCATGCAAAAAAACCCAACAGTTTTCCTACCTTCATTAACAGGAGGCAAAATACTAACAAAAATGGAGCCACGGCCGCTGTAATTAGTGGGCTGATGGCAGCTGCTCGCATTCCCTGTGGAATGGCCTGCAAAGGGAGATGTACTTTTGGAGAAGGTTGCCTCTGCCTGCCTTTCACTTGTGCTTTCCCTGCAACCTTGGYCCCTGGTGCATGTCTCAGAGCCGCCATCCTTCCTTTTGGTCCCCCCCAGCCCGGTGGGAGGCAGAAGAGGAGGAGGATGGTGCGATGGTGTGACGCTGCTCAGGGCGGGATGATGCTCTGGTTTCTTCCCCATCCATGGTTGCTTCAACACCGGTGTTCGTGCATTGTGCACCCTGCGTGGGGACGAGCGTGCAAACCCGGCTGGGGGGGCGACAGCTTGTTTGGGGACACAAGCCCTGACTTGTGCCCTTGCACGTGGCAGCCCTCGGTGCATGTGCTGGCGGTCGCTGTGCGCGCAGAGCACGCCATGCGCGCTAGCTGCGCTCTTGGCACCCGAGTGAGCGCTCGCCCCGCTCCCGTCAGCGGGGAAGCATGTGCCTCGGTGGAGGTGTGTGGGAGAAATACTACAGGCTCTGCTGTCCGTGGGCTGGTGCAATTCATGCTCCGGTGGCAGGGGAGGGCGGGGAGCTGGGGCTGGTGGCGGTGACATCTCAGGGCCAGCAGCTGCTTCCCGCACCTCTGACAACGCGTGTCACTCCGAGCCAGCGACCGCGCGTGACAGCGTTACACGTTGCCTACGGTAACCGGGTACTTTTTGTGTGTGTGTGTCCCACCCTCGTGTCACCTCCGGCGTCCCAGCTCGCAGACGGTGAGGTGTGTAGGAGTCAGCACCGCGTGGGAGTTTGGGAATTTTAACTTGCTGCGTTGCGGAGCTGCCGCTGCGCCTGCGGGGCCAGCGGTTCCCCCCGCGGGGATGCGGGAGGAGAAGATGCTGCCTTTCCCGGGGTGCTGCCGTAGGGGCTGCTGGCAGGTTCATGTAGGAGAAGCCCTGAGCTCCTCCTTGACCCCACAGCAAATTTCCACTGGAGTTGGTGTTCGTGTAGTGAAAACGCCGGTTCCTGGGCTGCAGCATCAGCCCAGCGCTCTCGACTAAGTCACTTCTGCACSGTGACTCGGTTTCCCCTGGCATGGTGTTGCTGCCACCGAGCTCTGCCGGGGCTGTGCGAGGCCCCAGCAGTTCCTGGGTGTTTTGCTGTCTCCTTTTCCAGCTGCAGTGCCCTGGGGGGGGGGGCACATTTAGACACCCCCCCCCCCCCTTGCAAGATGAAGGCTGGGAGCTTCTTCCCCTGCTGCATTGCAAGGGAAATGAGAGGGTCTTGCAGTCATTGGGGTCTCCCCCATCCCAGGATTTTGGCTCTTATGTTTACCCATTCCCATGTGCAGCACCCTGGGGTGCAGCAGCTGTGGGGTGGGTGTTGCTGGGAGTTTCCTGCTGGCGGGCGCTGGGGTGGCCCCACTGGGGAGGGAAATGCCACCGTCCCCTCCCCTGGGGTGCCGCGCAGCCCGCCCCGAGGCAGCGCGCTCCACGAAGGAAGCGGATGTTGCGGTAGGAGGAGACGCCGGCGAGGAGGTAACGTCCCGTGGGCGACGCAGGTGCCTGTCCAGGGGAGCCCCGGTGGGGGACGGTGTCTGGTCTCAGCACCCAGGGCCTGGGGGAAGCAGCAAGGAGAGGTGGACGCCAGCGTTACTGGGGGAAGAGGGACAGATCCTGCTCCCTCGGTGCAGGGTGCCGTGAGTGGAGCACGTCCGGGGTGTTTCAGGCTGGCCTTGTTCCCCCTTGCCTCTTCCACCCTCCCCTGCATGRCCCCTCTCCGTGGCGTCGGGGTGGAGGGTGCAGGTTCCTGCGCCGTGACCTTTGCTGCTCGCTCTAACGCCTGCGATCCTGCACCTCTTCCCTTCTTGGCTGCGAGCGAGCGCTGGGGGAAGCGCTTGGTCCCGAGGGTGAAAATCCTCCCCAGGGTGAACCAACGGGCTGCGCCCATGCGCCTCGGGAACCAGCCCTGGCCCTCCGGAGCATGCGGTTTGCTGCCGTGAGTCATCGTCTCAGCTCTTTCCACCCATCTCTCTCCCCAGGAGGTGATAACGCCYGGTAGCTCACCGGGTGTCTTCGCTGGGTGTCCTCCCTGGGGCACTCCGGCCGCCCGGCACGGGAGGGGTTAAGCACGCGGCCGGCGAGCGGGGAAGGCTTGCCATGGGTGTTGCTGGGAACAAGCAAGCATGCACACTGCCATCTGCACATTGCGATTTGGTGAGTGTGCAGGGGAGGGGCCCCCGATCCCCGGCCCCGGGGGTGCTGCAGCCCCCCCCCTCCCCCCCCCCCGCTTTTGTGGAGAGGTGGTGGCTCCGCTGCAGCGCAGGGTGGGAGGTGGGGGGGAGCTGTTGGGGTAGGACTGCACTGAACGGGGGTGGGGGGGGGGGGTGAGGGGGGCTCTGTTGCTACTCAAAATCCACCAAGCATCGGTATTGACATGGCCTGGGAGCTTCTTGCTCTGTGTCGCCCTGGGCATGTCACTTCATCTCTGTTGTGCCTCTGCCATGGGAGATGAACCCGCCTCAGCCTCGGCAGGCACGGGGGTGGGGAGTCGCAACCCCCCCCCGCCCCATGCCTGCCAAGAGGAGCATCTGCCCGAGGCTCTCGTCTCTGTTGAAACTGGGCAGGGTGTGTTGTGTAAAGGTCCCGGTACAGACACTCCAGTCCAGGGAGCCCCGCGTGCTTTCCAGCATCTCTCTGCATGCTTGCTCCTTCCCTGCTGCGAGAGACCCCGGTCCCTTCCCCTCCCGAAACACCCTCCACCAGCGGCAGTGCTTAACACGTCTCTCCCGGTGATTTTCTTGGCAGATGCAGCCACTCCAGTGGCTTTTCAGCTCCCACTCCCATTAGAGCATCGCTCCCATGTGGGACCACGGCTCCCAGCAGCCGACAGCGGGTGCTGAGCGATGGTGGGGTCCGTGCAGTGGGAAGGAGAGCTGGGAGAGCTGCACAGTCTCTCCTGGGACACTTCCCAACGAGCAGGCAGTGAAAGGTGCTTCAGGCCCATTTTTCTGCTTTAATTGGCTACTTTGGCTTTTGGAGCCCATGTGCCCGTCTGGAGAGTCAGTCTGTCTGTGCGGCTGTGCGCTGGGGCTCAGCACAGCCTCTCCACTGGGGACGGAGCTCAGCTTTTAATTTCCAAGGAGAAAAATCTTAAACCCAGGCCAGGAAGAGTAATTTTGGGGTTTTGGTTTTTTTTTCCTCCCCACTTGGCAACATAAACAGCATCCCTGACAGCTTTATATTGAGTTTGCCATGGCAACCTACAGCAGCCGAGTGTTTCCAACACCCCATCCTCGAAGCAGGAGAGGAGACGAGCCCCGAGGGGGCAGGACGGCCCCCGAGCAAGCGGCGGTGTGTGGGGCTGGGATGTGGGCAGCCTCTGTACCGATGCAGCCGGGCAGGCGCTTGGGGAAGGTGATTAACTTTGATACAGATGGCCTGAGGTTTGCTCGATGGGCCTGATCCTGCCTGGCTGAGCTGCCCTGCCAGGCTGGTGGGGTTTGTGGCTCTGGGCAGGGGAGATGGCAGCTGGTGTTGCTTTTCCTTGGCATGGTGCTTTCTGCCCTGGATGGTGGGAGATGTCCAGGCTGGAGCAAAATGCAGGGGGAGCTGAGCTGGGGCATGGATTTCCCCCTCCTTCATGGGTAAAAAAAAAAAAAAAAACCATCTGAGTTTGGTCAGGGCTTGCTCCATCTCTGGTCATCTGCCGGGGTGGATGGGGTGGTGCTCACGTCTGCCTGCCGGGGTCTGGTCCGAGTGTGCTGAGCTGAGCAGGGAGGATTTGTGCTCTTGCCCGGCAGCCCAGCAATAGCTGCTCAGGCAGCAGCCGCAGGCTGGCGTGTGCCGGGCTGCCTGCGCCGTGGGCTGTGCCACCGGCATCGCAGGGAGACCGCTCGTGGCTTGGCAGAAGGTGTCATGTGTGACATGTCCAGCTGGTTTTTTTTCTTGTCCCTCTCTGAGCAGCCCACTTTCCTCTCCCCCATGCTCAAAAGCCAGCAGGTCCCTTTCCTTGTGCCAGCGGCTGCTCCGCTGCCCGGGGCAGGCACACGGAGAGGGCTGCTCCGGCCCCGGCGCTGGCCTGCAGCCGCTCTCCCCAGCCAGGACGGAGGTGTAATGCAGCCGTTTATTATTCTGGGCAGGTTTGTCTGCAGCACCACATCGGCTTCGCCACTCCTCGCCAGCCGCTCCCTCCTTCCCGGAGCGTGCATGCTCCTTCCCCTAGCTCACACCCCAGCCCATGGGTCGAGAGGGTCCCTGTCCTTTGCCACTGCCACCCCCAAACTTCTCCTTGTCTGCAGCTACCCTTGTCCCGCTCGGGGATGCTGTTGGGGAGGTGACAGAGCTCAGGGGGTCCCGTGCAGCCGGTTCCCGCGCAGGGCAGGGCAATCGGGCTCCTGCTCGGGCTCTCCCACCTGGGCTGTGTTTTCTTGCCCTGTGTGCCAAGAGGACTCTCAGGGAGCACTTCTTCCTCTCCAGTGCCTGGGGGCTCTGGAAATGAATTATTAGAGTTAGGGACAGCCTGCTGAATGCTGCTGGAGTCATTAGGAGCTCGTTAGAGCGTTAGCTGTTAGGGAAGCCTGAGTGCAGCTCTCCGCTTGCCTGGGACGGATCCTTCCCAGCCTGGCCAAGGAGCGCGGGACCCTGTCCTGTGCCGGCGGGATGGGGCAGAGATGGGCCAGGTCTCTGACCTGGCCGATGCTCTGACCCCAAACTGGGGCTGGAGGAGGATGCTCAAAGCAGACGGCAGGAGCCTTCCCCCGTCACGGTCCCTTCTTTCTTCTTGACCAGCAGAGCAAGGTCCCGGGGCCGGCGCTGCTGGAGGGAAGGAGCCTCGTGGCTGGGCACAGGCTGGTGATGATCGGTGCCCTGTGGGCTCCTTCAGGGGTAATTACGGACTAGGCTGTTACAGTATTAATTAACTGTCTTTCTCTTAACCTCTGAGCTCTCCTCAGAAGATGTTGGTTGCTATGAAAGAGGAAAAAATTAGTGTGTTGAGGTGGGGGGAATTATCTTTTTTTCTCTTGATCAGCAGGAGTCTGCTTAATTGGACCTGCCGTCTCCTACCTCCCGCTGCCAGCAGCTTTCACGCCTTTAAATGATAGATGAGCTTGGCTCCGCGAGGAGCCATGGGGTGACCGGGCTGGGCATGGGCAAGGATGCTGGTGCTGGTGATCTCTGTTTTATGGGGCAGCGGCAATGCTCTGCCCTCAGCGTGCAAGTTTGGGTGCCCCTGGAGCTGCAGCAATGCTGTGGGGGGGAAACACGTCCCTGTGCTCCCCATCCCTTTGCTGGTTGCGGCTGGTGGATGGGACCCTCCCATGGCAGCGGCATCGCTGGTGTCCCTAAGGTTCAGTTGGTGCCTGTTGCCTCCTGATAACGCCGGCAGCCGCCCTGGGCGTTGCTGGCAAGGAGGGGAGCTGCTCACAGGGGCCAGGCCCTAGGTTGGGTGTGCAGGGAAGGTTTTGCTTTTTGGGGGTCTTGCTGCCCCAGGGGTTGCAAAGCTGGCATGACCAGGGCTGGAATTGGGGTTGTTTGCTGCAGGGTGATGCTGGGATGGCCCCGTGATGTTCTGCTGTCCRTCTGTTGGGTTTGCGAGGGCTGGTGCATCCCATGTGCTCCTGGGAAGCAGCAATGGGCATTTTCCCTCCTTCCTCCTGTTCTTGTCTGGCCGCTTGGCCTCTCTGGCCGCTTGCTCTGCCACCTCTGGACCTCTGTCTCGGTGCTGATGCTGCCTTAGTGGCCGTTCCCCTTTTGTTATTAATTTATATTGCTTTATGAAAGGCTTTATTTTCTCTCCATAAAGAGCCTTTCTTGCAGGCTCTTCACCTCTGTAATGCTGGAGAGGTGTCTGGGAGCATCCCTGCCGGTGGCTGAGCTCGGGAGCAGAGCCGGAGGGCACCTTGGGTGAGAGAAAGCCCTTTTGCCGTCTGGCCCATGCTGCTCTGCCTGCTCCCTCCATGTCCCTAGCTGTCTCCAGCGCCCGTCCTCTCTGCCTGGGGTGCCAGCGGGGCACCCCAGACCCCAAACTCACGGGGAAGGGGGGAGCTGYGGGATGCTCGTGGTCCCTGCCCGGCCACAGTGCTCAGGTCTTGATGGTTGAAGCGATTTTGGAGCTCGCCTGCCCTCGTTGGCAGGGCTGGGGTGTAACCTGGCTGGCAGCAGTTTGGGGCTTTGAGAGCCAAGGCTGAGAGCCTGCTTGCTGCCTTCGAGGGGACGGTGTGAGAGCTTGCAAGCAGAATACAGAGGGCTTCCTGAGACACGGTCTGAAAGGATCATTAATGGAAAAGACTTTTTATTTTAGAGAAACATGCAGGTTTTTGTAGCTTCTCTGGTTCCTGCCGAGTCTCTCCACTGATTAAAAGTCCGCTGGGTGCTGCGAGCCCCTTTCCATTGGTGCCGGCTAGCTCGATGGGGTGCTTCTGCTTACCTGTTGGCAGTGCAGCAAGCCAGCGCTTCCACCCCGGGACAGCAGCCTGTGGAGGAAGCAGCTGTTTTCCACTGCCAAGATGTATTTTTAAACCAAACTGAATGGGAGCGTTTTTCTGGGCTGGGCAGCTGGGGGTTGAGCGAAGAACCACCTGGGCGCCCTTCCTGCCCGGCCCCACACGCTGCCGGAGCTGCTGCTGCCAATTTTCCCTGCGGCGTGGCCGAGCAGCCATGAAATGCCCCTGTCTGTGCTGAGCCCATCTGAGCTCCCTGCAAGGTCAACTTCTGCTCGTCTGGGTTTTTTCGTCAAATCATGCTGACCCCTGGGGCTGGGTGAGCAAGCCAGTGCCTCCAAACCACGTTATTTCTGGCAGGCGCCCACCCTTGGGTGCCGTTGCTCCTGCTCGCCCATCCCGTGGGGCGCGTGCATTTATTAGCAGACCTCGTAATACCGGTATTTTTGTTTCCCATCCTTGTTTTTGCAGCTCCAGTTGCTGTGGTATCCAGGGAGCCCTCCTCCTTCTGCGGGAGATGCACGCTGGTCGTTGCTAAGGTCGCCTCCGCGGTAACATGCACATCCTGTTTACACCTTTATCTGGAGAAGTTGGGCTCGGTTAGAGGCACCCGCTTCACCTGGGCAGCCCCCAGGGAAGGGGCCGCACCGAGCATCCCCCCGCCGGACCCTCAAGGGAGGGTGCTGCAGGAGCCGCGAGCCGGCGTTGCCGCCACCGCGCCGGCAAGATGACAAACAACGTGGCTGACCACCACCCCGTGAACTCGGTTGCTGAAGGCAACCATGAGGGGGACTTTGGTTGCTCCGTGGTGGAGCTCAGGAATCTCATGGAGCTGAGGAGTGCYGAGGCGGTCGCCCGGCTCAATGACTCCTACGGCGGCGTGCAGAATGTCTGCAAGAGGTTGAAGACGTCGCCAGTTGAAGGTAAGTGGCCGTCCTGTGGTCTGCAAGGTGGGACCCACGCGCTCGGGTCCGGCCGGTGCCTCTGGGCTGGAGCCATGCAAGGTTCAAGCTGGTGGCTGGAGGGTGGTGGCTGAACTCAAAGCGTGGTCCCATTGCACCGGGCCAGCCTTGTGGGAGATGGCTCCCTGCATCTTAATAAAATGATCATTTAAGGTAGAGGCGGAGGAAAAAGAAAAAGAGAAGCATCTTCCCTGGGGGTTCCCCCGAGGYGTAGCCCGGAGCCCTGCATCCCCTGGGAGGATGGAGCGGAGGCGGGATGCAGGCAGGGGTGAGGAGCTGATGGGGCAGAAGAGGGGCGCGGGGGGGGGGCTCCTCTCCACAGCCCAGTTGCTGCCCCGCAGGTTGGCGCCAGCCTTTCCCCTGTTTAATAATTTACAGTGCTAACGGCAGGGCTGCGTGGGGTGCGGGTGAAGGAGAGTGTAAAGGTTGGAGCGTGCCCAGGGAGGCGGCTGGGCTGCACGGAACTCGTTTGCAGGGTGTTAGCACCTCAGCCAAGGGACGGGCAATGCATCCCCAAAGGGGATCGCTGCTGGGGATGGGGAGATGCACGTGGGTGTCCCCCGGATCTGTAGGGCTTCTTGAGCGGCTGTGGGAGCGTAAAACCTTGTTGGGTGCTTCTGAGCATCACAGGTTTGAGCAGTGGCAGTGATGCTTGCCTGTGGGTGCCAGGTCATTTTTGGGAGGCTTTGGTGGAAGGATGTCACCTCTCCTCCCCGTGGTCCAGGCTGGCCTTTCCGGGCCCCTGTATCGAGGGGTAGGCAATGGGGCTCCCGGCGTGGGGTGGCTGCGGGTGTCTTTGCACRACGATGGCAAGGGGGAGAGACCCCCTGCTTACAGCACTGAGGGTTTACCTGGGGCTGGGAACAGCGCTGGCAGGATGCGGCCCCGCAGTGGCTGTGTGGGATGGGGGACATGGCTGCGCCTCGGCTCTGAAAACTTGCGGGTTATTATTAGTGCCGTAAGCTGGGGATTAGCGTGTTTCCCAGCTGTGAGTGGGACCGGGAAGGGGAGACAATATCGGGATGTCATTAGAGAAGGGGGGGAGTCCCGGTGGAAATACCAAGTCCAGGTCGCAAAACAATGCGCTTGGCCCTGCCAAACTGGGAGCGTGCTCCTTTGGGGGTGGGAAGGGAGGGGAAGGAGGGGAACGAACCTGAAAGGCTCTGCCTTGGCCCGATGGCTCTTGCTGAGGGAGCAAAGGGCTGCCCTTCGATCCCGAGTGCTGTTTCCAGGCACTGGTTGGCATCGCTGTATCCCATGCCCCTGGCATACCCCTGCCTCACCCTCTTGCTCTGGAGGTGAGCTTTGTTGCCTGTCCTGTTGAGCACAAAGAGCAAAGAAAGGTTATTTCCTACAAGTTGGGATTTTTAGAAAGAGCGAAAGCCCAAGGTAGCCTGCGGCACCTTTGTCCGATCCCATCAGAGCGGGGCATTTGGCTCCTGCTGTGCCAGGGCTGCCTCTCCACGGGCGCCTACCTGAGAGCCCAATACATGGCATGACACTGCCACAATGAGGGAAACCCTGGCAGGTCGGGAAGCTGCAAGCCAGGAGTGCATCCCCTGCCTCGATGCATCCATGGGCAAAGCCTGGGAAACGGGGAGTGGGGTCCTCAGGCGGCTGCTCGCCCCGGGGAGCACAGCACAGGCRTGCTCAGGCTGTGTTTGCAGGTGGGATGCCCCAGCTGGGGTTTAGTGTGCAACCTGGGGAACTCCAGCTATGTCTTGGCATGTGTGGCGTAGGGCTTTTTCCCTCTGGGAAGCCCTTTGCGGAGAGCTGGGGCTAACTCAGACTTGACCCCAAGCTCCCCTCTGCCTGCAAACCCCTCCTGAGCTGGCACTGCCTGGCCAAAGCTCAGGAGCTTCACTGAACCCGTGGGCACGAGATGGGGCACCGCTGCGTGTGCGGGCACTGGGTGCACGTCCCAGCTCCACATTGCAATAGGCAACCCCACGCAGATGGCTGTGCCTGGCCCCATGCTCCTTATCCCTCCGCTCGTTATCCCGTTGGGATGGTGTGGGCAGGGAGCATGTGGCCGTGTGCTCTTTCTGGTTGTCACGGGAGGAGGCTGCTGGCACAGCAGAGCCTGCCCGGGGAGTCCCCCAGACCTCCTGCCCCGCTGTAAAATACAGCAGCCCGTTGTGGGCAGCATCTGGAGCGGTTTGATCCCATCCGGGTGCGCGCGGCTCCTGCCCCTCGGTGCTGCTGCTCCTCTCTCCGTGCTGCAGCRTTGGCTGTCCTTGGTCCAGCCTGGCACTGTCCCCGCGGGGCAGACACTGGCCACAGTCCCCCTGGGGGTTGCCTTCACCCCGAGGGGTCCCTTGGGTGATTTGTCCTCGTAGGATGGGATCTCTCTGCATTAGTGTTTCTTCAGGGAGGGTCTGGCCAGCATCAGTGTGGGGGTCCGCTGGGACCTGCTGCTCTGGCTCTTGTGCTAAAAGGTGGACTCCAACCCCTTAGGGCTCCTCCTAAAGGGGCTTGGTGATGGGGTGGCTCGCTGCTGGGCGCTGGCTTTCCATCCCCTCCATCAGCCCCGTCCCCGAGGTGGGTCGGGCAGGGTGGGAAGGGGAGTGGGGTGGTGGTGGCAAAGCACAGGCGGCTTTGGTGAGTCACTGATTAGAGCGTCTCCCTTCCCGGTCTCCCCTGGGTGACAGGGTGTCAACAAACACCGCCCTGACTCACCCGCTGGTGGTAGCAGCTCCTGGGGCTGCTGCCTCCTTCCCGAGCCGGGGTGAGGAGCCTGCTCYGGGGGGTCCTTGCATGAATGCTTTGCTACCCAAAATCAGCTTTCCCAGGCTGCAGTGCCTCCGCTCTAATCAGGGACCAGTGACCGCACAGGGGTTTTGTTCTCCTGCTGTCACTTGTGGCCTCCATCCAAAATTTCTAACCCGCTCCCCTGCTAATCAGTCCCCGACCAGGAGGGATTTGCTGGCAGCCTGGACCCGCAGTGCATGCCTGGAGTAYGTGCCCACGGCTTCTGCTCTTTGCAACCCTCCCTGTGTCAGCACAGATAAATTGAAAGCCCCCCCTCCTCCCCAGTTGCCCCAGGAGGATGGGGGACAGCTCTATGGGCATGTCCATGGGTGGGACGTGAGCTTTGGAGGAGCCACGTGTGCAACCTCCCCTGCCCCGTGGCGGCATCCCGCATCCTCGTGCGGGAACGCGTGTGTGCCCAGCATGCCTGCCTGCGGCGCACGCCGTGCCTCCCTGGCCCTGGCGCCGGCATGAGTCAAGCCGCAGYGGTTAGCCATATTTTCCATCCGTCCCGTCGGAGACGTTGGGCAGGAAGCGTTCCCACATGGGTTGGGCTCGGGGAGGCCGTCAGGCCGGGAGATCCCAGGATCCTGCTGCCCCGTCACAGCTGGGTGGGGACGCCCGGGCCGCTCTGCCAGCGCGTCCCCTCCCTGCACCCACGGGGTGTAGTCACAGCAGAAAGGGGGATGCGTGGGGCGGGGAATGGGATTCATCCTGCTGCTTCCTCCCAGCTGGAATGCAAAGGAGCTGGTGGGGAGGTGTCCCCTGAGTGGGAGGGCTCGGTGCCCCCAGGATGGCATCGCTGCCAGGCTGCTCCAGGCACCGGGAGGTGTCCAGGGCCGGGCGTTACAGGCGTCTGCCCGGTGCGTCTTGGGAGCTGGCAGCAGCCCCACAGGCCATCTTAAGGTGGAGAGCAGGGGGGCTCAGCACGGGGCTTGGTTAAGGTGGTGCTGGGCAGGGGAGGCTGCTCTCACCTTGGACCCTATCAGCTTTTTAATGGCTTTAATGCAGGGGATGACTGGGGAGGCAGTGGGGCAAACTGCCATCTCCCATTGCTGGCCCATGTCCCAGGATGGGAGGGCTGCGAAGGCTGCTGTGCTCACAGTCCCCAGCTACCTGCGGGCAGGAGCTCAGGCTCCCCTTTTGCTCCCCTTTTGCTCCCCTTTTGCTCCCCTTTTGCTCCCCTTTTGCTCCCCTTTTGCTCCCCTTTTGCTCCCCTTTTGCTCCCCTCTCGCCGGGGTTGCTGCATGCAGCCGGGACAGGGAGCAGCAGCCCAGCTCAGAGCTGTCCTGCTCCTTTCCTCGCTCCCACCACCCCTTTTTCGGCAGCGGGAGCTGTCTCCTCCACCAGCTCCCCGTGGGAGCTGGCCTGGCCGTGCTGCCCCAGCCTCTGCGGTCGTGACGAGTCCGTGGGGCTCAGCCGAGCTCGGAGACGCTCCTGCTGCGCCGAGTCGCTCTCCGCAGCGGCTGCTTCTCCGAGCTGGCAGGAGAGAGGGATCAGGTGGCTCCGACAGCTCCGAGCGCCGCTCGCGGTGCCAGATTTACAGCTAATTTGATGCAGCATGTAAACAAGCCGGCCAGTGCCAACTGGCATTAACTGGCACTCGAGTGCTTTGCGAGGCTGCAGCACCGGGGAGAGGCGGCTCGACGTGCTCGCCCGGCCCCGGCACGCTCTCCTGCCCGCGGCTCCAGCAGCTTCTGCCCCAGCGGTTGGATGTCCCCTGCCCCATGCGTGATGGGAGCAAAGCCCTGCCTTGACTCCCCACTGCCTGCACCTCATGCCCCCTGTGCAGGCATGGAGCTGCTCCTTATGGGGGTCCCACTGGTGCTGGTGGGGGGTAGTGGTGGGGTTTGCCCTCATCTCTGTCTTTCCCCTCTCCAGGCCTGTCCGGGAACCCGACCGACCTGGAGAAGAGGCGGCAGGTCTTCGGCCAGAACTTTATTCCTCCCAAAAAGGCCAAGACGTTCCTGCAGTTAGTGTGGGAGGCACTCCAGGACGTCACGCTGATCATCTTGGAAATCGCAGCCATAATCTCCCTGGGCCTGTCCTTCTACCACCCTCCAGGTGGTGACAATGAACGTGAGTCCCTGGGGTCTCACCCTGTGGTGGGGTGCTCGGTGAGGGACCCACGTGAGCTGCCATGCCCAGCCGTGCGGGAGCAGGGCTTTGGGACAGGTGCTGTCTCTGGAAGGTCACCCCGTGGGTCCCTCCACCCTGGTGCAGATGGAGCAGGGAGCTACTTCTGCTCACCCTTTAGGTGGTGGTTTCTCCCTGTCCTTGGCATGGTCCCATCCATGTCCAGGGACCTGCACTGGTGGACATGTCTGGGGACAGTTGTCACCATGACATGGCTCAGAGCTGCTCCTTGCTACTCCCCCAGAGACCAAGGGGTCCATCTAGTCTGGTGGCTTCCCAAGTCCCATGGGGCTTCTCTTTTGGTTTGGGGCATGGAGGGACAAGGCTGTCTGTCCCCTAGTACCTCCCCCCGCCCAGGGAGTGCTCCTCCCAGCCGTGACACCCCATGTGTGGCCGAGCAACAGCGTGGGGCGAGTTTTTCCTCCCCGGCCCTGGATCTCTGTATCGTTGGAGGAGTTGAGCAGGCACAGGGATGCGGAGGTGCAGGGAGATGGTGACTCAGTCAAGGGTCACGCAGTGGAGGGAGGGCTGGGTGCTGCAACTGGAAATAGAAGCCAATTGTCCCGGATCTCTCAGCCCAACCTCTGCCAAAAATGAAAAGTAAAAAAAAAAGAGGGGGGAGAAAAAAAAAACAAAACACAAAAGCCTCCAGGGATGTAAAAACTCTCTCCTGAGAGCCGGGAAAGCCCTTGGACCAGCTCAGGGAGGAGGAGGGAGGAGTAACTGTCTTCCAGGCTCTGCTCTGCACATGTTACTTGGAGGAAAGCGGGTGTCTCGTTGTGCAAACGCATTTTCTCCTCTGACTGCAGTGTGTGGCCAGTCAACGGGTGGCATAGAGGACGAGGGCGAGTCGCAGGCCGGCTGGATTGAGGGGGCGGCTATCTTGTTTTCGGTGATCATCGTGGTGCTGGTGACCGCTTTCAATGACTGGAGCAAGGAGAAGCAATTCCGGGGCCTCCAGAGCCGCATCGAGCAGGAGCAGAAGTTCACGGTCATCCGCAAGGGGCAGGTGATTCAGATCCCAGTGGCCGAGATCGTGGTGGGAGACATCGCGCAGATCAAGTACGGTGAGTGGAGGTGGYGGTGGCTGGGGTCTGTCTCTCCACCTTGGGAGCCTTGGTGGTTCCTCCTCTCTKCTTTGCCAGTTACTCCATTTTGCAGCGTGCCGTATCCAGGAGCGATGGGAGATGCTCCACTGACCTTGCTGCTTGCTAGCCTGAAGCTGGGCTGGCAGAGCTAAGCCAGGCTCTGCGCACAGCTTTGGGTTGCTTTAGYGACCTGCTGGTCTCAAAAATGATTCATTTTCACAACCATGTCCTTGTTGGCGAACATCTCCTTAGCAAGGAGGAGCATCATCTTAGCAAGGAGATGTAACCCTTGGGCTAAACTAGGTCCTGCTCCTTGTTTACCAAGGGGTATGCTCATCCCAAGCAACTCCCGTCAGGAAGGAGATTGGTCTAACATGGTGTTCATTTTCACATAGGGCTTTTTCCTTCCTTGGCGGGTGGATGATGGGATYGTCTAATGGTTTGGATGTATCAGGAGGCTTTGGGAAGGATGTGGTGTTGATTCAGTAAAACCAGATGGGGAAGCACTGTCTGATTGAGCAAACGTCCTCACGACAAATGCTTTTGTACATCAGTGAAGATTTTGGAGCTGTTGGATATCATCTTATAATACCCATCTGTCTTATAATACCCATCTGTCTTATAATACCCATCTGTTGCTTCTCCTCCCTCTAGATTTGGTCTGAGACTGAATTTTGAGTCCTTTTCATGACACACAAAGCCTCCTCCTGGGACGGGGCAGGCAGGGGTGAGCTGCGACTGGCCRGGCTGGGGCTGACCCCGCTCTTTGCTCCTCTCCTAGGTGATCTCTTGCCAGCAGATGGGATCCTGATCCAGGGCAATGACCTGAAAATAGATGAGAGCTCGCTGACCGGGGAGTCAGACCAAGTCAAGAAATCGCTGGATAAAGACCCCATGCTGCTGTCAGGTGAGGATCCCGGGCGGCTCTCGCGTGGTCGGTGCGGGGCTGGGCTGGGTTTGTGCCATGATGGAGCGGTGACTGCTCCCGAGTCCTGTGTTCCGGTGTTGGGGAGGAGATGGGAATGGCGTGCCAGTGTCCTGTCTCACCGTGGCCTTCCTGCTGTGCCAGGTACCCACGTGATGGAGGGCTCCGGCAGGATGGTGGTGACTGCCGTGGGTATCAACTCCCAGACGGGAATCATCTTCACTCTCTTGGGTGCGGGAGAAGGAGATGAGGAAAAGAAGGTGAAGAAAGGTAAGAACATCCACTGAAACTGCTTTTTCCCTCCTTTTGCCTTTCTCCCTTTCCTGGGAAGCATCCGCTGGTGTGCGACAAGCTACACCCACATCTGTGGGACGCGGTTGTGTGTTAGTGCCTGCGACCCAGGCAGGTACGGTGAGATCTCGAGGCGGCGGTGGGGGATTCCTCCCTGCTGCCCCTTTGCCCTCAGCGTGGGGATTGTGCTACCTGAGGAAAGCCCCCCGTGCACCCAGACCTCTGCTCGCCAGCTCTTTTGGACACGACTCCAACTCTCTCTTCTCCAGCTGGAGTTGCAGGGCGGGGGGGTCGAGGCTCAGAGGGAAAAGTGGCCGATAGCAATGCCCCGCGGTGCCGTGGCATGGTGCTCATTGCCCACCCCGTGGTGGGAAGGTGAGTCCTGGTTGTCCGCAGGATGTTAGTAGCCCACCCAGCACCCTAAGGACTTTGCTGAAGATCTCTGCTGGCATCCCCTGAGCTCCCTGGGGAAGGAGGCAAGGCGCAGAGGATGGCAAGAGGGAGAGGAGAGGTTGTGTGCTGGGGGGTGGAGGGTAGGAGAGCAGCCAGGCGAGCTGAGGTGTTCCTGATCATACTGGGACTCAAATGCTTGCCTGCCTCGGCTCTCACATCTTGGTGCTTATTCCCCTGCTCTGTGTCAGCTCCAATACCAGCTTTAAAGCTAGTATCGGTGCAAGCCAGGCTTGGGAAGCTCGTGCTCTCCCCCGTGTCCCTGCACCCCTGTTCAGCAGGTCTGGGCTAACTGGGAGCAGCCACGASGTGTGAGGAGCGAGCGGGAGGGAGCTGCCGGCTGGCATCGCTGGCTGCGCAGGTGTCCCTGGGCTGGGGAGCCCTTCCCAGGAGGCGATGCCATGCGGGGAGAGGCTTGCCAGGCCTCTCCTGGCAACCGTTTCAGCTCTGGGCCGCATGTGCTCTGGGTTTTTCTCCAGCTCCGCTCGCCCAGGGCGGGCGGCTGGCTCGCATCACTGGAGTTTGGTGGCTGTGGAGCTCTTGGGGTTTAGCTGCCAGCTTGGAGGTGGGAGTACGGGGTGAGACGTAGGAACGGTGCTGCTGTTGGAGCTGAGCAGCAGCTTGCCAGGCATCCAGGCACGGTGCTCGGTGTTTTCCCAGCCCCCAAACTCTGTTGCTCAGCCCCACAGCAAACCCGGCTCTGTGCCCTGTGCCTTGCAGCCCTCRATTTGGGAGCAAAGTGGGGCAGGGGGCTTCACCGGCTTATCCTCCCACCGTGGTGCTGGGGGGTGATGGGAGGAAGGTGTATAAACCCCTTATCACACAAGGCTTGTTTAGATTGCAGTAGCCCTGTGCTCCCCTGTCGTGGAGGCACATTGAGGACCCCTGCGTGTGGACCTTGCCCACCGCAGACACGGGGGACAGAGCCCCCCACTACGGGGATAGTGCTGCCCACGGCAGGGGACAAGTCTGCGCCTCCTGGGTGGATCCAGGCTTGTGCCCAATGGCAGCGGGAGGCAGGGAGCACCGGTGCTCAGTATGTGCTGCACGGAGGTTGAGCTCCGCTTATGGTTTCTTCTCCCCAAGGGTCTGAGACACCACTGGCACCCTGTGAAGCACTGACAGGGGTTGTAGCGGCTGCTTTGCAGGTGGGGAAGTCTGAAGCCTTGGGGATGGGGTGCCTGGGGGAGTCAGGGAGCTCCAGAGCCTCCCCGGTGCCGCAAGCTGTGGACCAAGGCACGTGTGGTGTCTGGAGGGTGACCGCAGGGTGCTGAGCCCTGCGCACGGATGCCGCTGGAGCGGTGTGCGGCCCCTCAGAGCAGGGCCGACCCCAGGCTGTCCCATCAGCTGGATGTTGAACGTGGGTCCAACGTGGGACGTTGAATGTGCTCAGCCCTCCACCCTTTCTCTCTTTGAACAGGTAAAAAAACCGGAGCCCCCGAAAATCGCAACAAAGGTAACCAGCCTCTCCATCCTTTGAACCAGCACCACACTAACTACCAAGCATTCCTCCTTCCTTCCTTTCTTCCTTCTTCTCATCAGTCTGTGCTCTTTGCTGCTCCGGCGGGACTCTCGCCTCGTTGTCCTGGGAGAGGGTGCAGTGGTCCCGTGGCCGGCAGCCCTGGCACGGCATGGCGGTGCCCTCTGGCACCCCACCCCGGGGCTGTGCATARCTGGGATGGGGCTGGCCACCTTCCCCCATGGCCACCTTGCCCCTGCGTGGGGCAAAGCCTTTGTGCAGGGAGGACAGGGCTCTTCCGGCAGACCAGACCATTGGCAGAGCATCCCTTTCTCAGGGCAAATCTCATCCACGTTGACGTGAGCCATACCTGTGAGCTGGTGGCTCTGAAGCCCTTGTGCCCCCAGGAAGCCRTCCCTCTGCGGGGTTTGTGTTTGGGCACGGCTGGGGGAGAGACATGGGTCCCCTCACGCCGTTCCTGGGATGAAATGTCCCACGGGGCCTGGCCAATGCGACGGTTGCACCCTCTCCTCCCATGGCCTCGACTCCGTGAGCGTCTCCTCGCCAGTGTTTCTCACACTGTTCTTTGCAGGCTGTGGAGGAAGCCCATTTCTGCACCTCTCTCTCCACCTCTCTCTCTCTTTCTCTCTCCTCTCAGCAGTTTGAGTTTCCCTCCTTCCCGTCAGACTGTGTCCGGGTGCTTGTTGTTACGTGTCGGGTCTGTCGTAACCGTGGAGGTGTCCGATGTGGAGCTGCCGTGAGCTCCAGGGTGTCTCGAGTCATCGAGAGGCGGCAGCCAGGAGGGGACAGGTCCTGGGGTGGCTGCAGGCAGCTATGGGGCCACCGCTGCTCCTCCAGCTGAGGCAGAGCCTCTTGCAGGGGTTTCCCACCCTCCTCCCTTCCCATCCCTCTCCAAAACTTCCAGCTGACCTGGGTCTCCCCAGTGCAGACCTTCAGCTGCCAATTATAGCAGTTGAAAGCCTGGCTGTCTCAGGTCCTAAAAATGTGATGGATGGCTCAGGGCTGGAATTCAAGGAGCTGGCTCACTCTTCTTCAAACTCCATCTGAATTTCTAACCATCCCCCTCCATCTCACCCCCTCAGTCGCTCCCTGGCAAGTGATTCCTGCTGAGCTGCCCACAGGGCACTGCAGAGATGGCACCGAGTGGGAGTGGGGCGCAGAGCAGGGATGCTCATCAGGGGACGGGGGGGACCGGAGCCTCTTTGGGGTCAGCCCAAAGTGCTCCCCATCTGCTGCAGGGTGTAAAGCAGCCCGCAGGCGAGGCTAGAAGAGACCTGCCTCCACCYCAAAGCCTGGCCAGAGGGTTTCTTGCAGCGCTGCCTTAGAGGTGTGACCGGTGCAGGGGTCACATCGCCAGTGTCAGCTCTGAGGATCCTTTATCCGTGGGGCTGGGGTAGATGGCAGAAAACTGCCCCRTAGAGAGGTGGCAGGGCCCTGGGACACGAGGTTTCCATGTGCTCGGATGCGTGTGTCGTCGGGAATGGTTCTTGTTCTGGGTTTTCTCTCTCTCCCACCACCGTCTTTCTCAGTGGTGTCCTACAGGTTTTCCCGGTCTCTCTCCTATTCACACGTGGTGTCTTATTTTGCCCTGGGCTGTAGCTAAAACTCAGGATGGTGTGGCCTTAGAGATCCAGCCCCTGAAGAGCCAGGAAGGGGTGGAAAATGAGGAGAAGGAGAAGAAGAAGGTGAAGGTGCCCAAGAAGGAGAAGTCTGTGCTGCAAGGGAAGCTCACACGCCTGGCAGTCCAGATCGGGAAGGCAGGTGAGTGGTGGTGGCCCGACATGAGCTGTCACCCCGGAGCCCTTGCTGGAAGTAGCATGGGGAGAAGGGGCTGTCCCCTTCCCCTGTGTCCCCTCACCTGCCGCTCTCCCTCTTCCCCCAGGGCTGATCATGTCGGCCATCA
Source organism: Phoebastria nigripes (assembly GCA_035582835.1). Taxonomy (NCBI): domain Eukaryota; kingdom Metazoa; phylum Chordata; class Aves; order Procellariiformes; family Diomedeidae; genus Phoebastria; species Phoebastria nigripes. Next base: position 3,636,502 of record JAYKAV010003266.1, on the reverse strand, counting down.
CAGTCATCATCTTGGTGCTGTACTTCGTGATCGACACATTTGGGGTGCAAGGGCGGCCCTGGCTGGCGGAGTGTACCCCCATTTACATCCAGTACTTTGTCAAGTTCTTCATCATCGGTGTCACTGTGTTGGTGGTGGCTGTGCCTGAAGGGCTCCCGCTGGCGGTCACCATCTCCCTGGCTTACTCTGTGAAGGTGAGACCATGATGCAGCAGGGTTGCTGGGCGCATGATGGGGAAATTCATGCTTTTGGTTCTGACCTTCATGGTCATGGTGCCTGTTGCAGAAAATGATGAAGGACAACAACCTCGTGAGACACCTGGATGCCTGTGAGACCATGGGCAACGCCACCGCCATCTGCTCAGACAAGACGGGCACGCTCACCATGAACCGCATGACCGTGGTGCAGGCCTACGTGGGGGACACCCACTACCGACAGATCCCCGACCCTGAAGCCATCCTGCCCAAGATCCTGGACCTCATAGTCAACGGTGTTGCCATCAACTCCGCCTACACATCCAAGATCCTGGTGAGTTGGAGAACCGCAACCTTGTGTCCTCTGGCCTTCCCCACCATTGGCCATCCCTGCAGCTCCCATCCTGCCGTACCCAGGTTTGGCATTGCTTTTCCTTTCCTTTTTCCTCCCCAGCCACCCGAGAAGGAAGGGGGGCTACCCCGGCAAGTGGGGAACAAGACCGAGTGCGCCCTGCTGGGTTTTGTGCTGGACCTGAAGCAGGATTACCAGGCTGTGCGGAACGAAGTGCCGGAGGAGAAGCTCTACAAGGTCTATACTTTCAACTCGGTGCGCAAGTCCATGAGCACGGTGCTGAAGAACGGCAACGGCGGCTTCCGCATGTACAGCAAGGGAGCCTCCGAGATCATCCTCCGCAAGTAACCGTCCTCCCTCGCTACGCCGGTCCTCTCCCTGTCCCATGGGCTTTAGGCTCTTGATGCACTGTGGAACTGTTTTTGGAGGGCTGCGGGGTGAAGGGTGCCCAGCTGCTGTGGAGTGGGGAGGTGACTATCGGGAGGTGCTGCCGTGCAGTGTTTGACTCTCTTAGGGTGGCTTTGGTGAAGCTGTAGGGAGCTGTGGGTAAGGGGGATACCCCCGTTTTGCAGATGGGGGAACCCGGGTGACAGGGGGAGCGGATCGCTGAGCCGGCAGCACGTGCCACCGCCGGTCTCCCTCACCCTCCGTCCCTGTCCTGCATTAGGTGCACCAGGATCCTGGACAAGAACGGAGACCCTCGGGTGTTCAAGGTGAAGGACCGGGATGAGATGGTGAAGAAGGTGATAGAGCCCATGGCCTGCCATGGGCTGCGGACCATCTGCCTGGCCTTCCGTGACTTCCCTGCTGACGCCGAGCCGGACTGGGACAGCGAGAACGAGATCCTGTCTGACCTGACCTGCATTGCTGTGGTCGGGATAGAGGACCCTGTGCGGCCAGAGGTACCGAATCCCAGCTCTGCCCTGGCTGTCTTCCACCCCAGCCCCGTTCCTGGGCCAGGAGCCCCTTTCCCTGCTGCTCAGGACCATGAGCCCCTTAAGAAAGCACAAGCAGCTCCTCTGCATCCATCCCTGAAGTGCCCCACGCTACCACCTCCCTGCTGCCAGCATTTCTCTTCCATACCTGGACAAAATGACCTGGTGGCAGGGTGTTTCCGCCCAAACTTTCCCCCCAACTGCTACCAGGGGTCTGTGCACAAGCCAGACTGGTTCCACATGCAGTTGAAAGGTGCATGGAGACACCACGTAGGGGTGACAGAGTGGTGTTGGAGAGGGGCAAGGCTGACTTAGCTGGTTCCTCCCTTGTAGCCTGCTGTCCCCCTCTGCCTCTGCCACGGGGGTGACAGGCAGGCAGCTGGGCTAATGCAATAAGCCCTCCGATACCTGCCTCTTGATTACATTTTGGAGCTTGCTCCTGTGCTCCTGCCTTGCTTGCATCTTTCCTGATTAGATGTTCAAGTATCTGGGTCTGGGAATTGCATTACAGATGCCCCGTCTGCACCGGCTCTGGAGGCCGTTGATTCAATTTGCTAATTTCTCACTAATATCCTCTTCCCCACCGCTCCGTAATACATAAACCCATTAGTGCAGTAACGTGCTGCCGGAGCAGTGCAAGGGGGCGGACAAAATGCCCGCGTTGTGATGGATCACAGGGCCGTGCCTTGGCGCCCGGCACTGTGGCATGACGGGGAGGAGGCAGTGAGGTTGCCTTCCCCTTGGGGCAGGGGCTGGAAGATCTCGTGCTGTCTGTGCCGGAGGAGCTGCTCCGGACAGACGCACGAGTCTGGCTGGAGCCGTGGCGAGGGCAGGAGGCTGCGGTGCAGGAGCAGCCGGCCGCGGCAGCGAGCAGGGGCAGGCATCCTCTCCGGTCCCTAGTGGCTTCCCCCTGCATCGCAGGGATAAACGGCTGAGCTGGTTCTGAGGGGGGAGTTTTCAGTTCAGCATCTCATCCCCAGTGTGAGGACCAAGCTGAGCTGCCGGTGAATGCAGGTGGGCTGCTGGTCCGTGACCCCACCAGGGCCCTTTCCAGATCCTTTTAGGGAGGATGGGAGAGGAGCTGCCTGGCTCCCGGGATACCTGGTGCCAAACCCGAGTGCTCTCCCCTGCCCTGCCTGTCCCTCCCCAACTCTGTCCCCATCCCCCAGGTGCCGGACGCCATCCTGAAGTGCCAGCGTGCAGGGATCACCGTCMGGATGGTGACGGGTGACAATATCAACACCGCCCGTGCCATCGCCACCAAGTGTGGCATCCTGCTGCCAGGGGAGGACTTCTTGTGCCTGGAGGGGAAGGAGTTCAACCGGCTCATCCGCAACGAGAAGGGAGAGGTGGGAGAGCAGCCCCTGGGTCCTGCTCTGCAGCAGGTGTGGGTGGCTTCTCCGACAGCCCCAGCAGTGCAAGGTGCTGAATCCTGCTGGGCTTTCCTCCTYTCCTTGGATAAACGCAGCTGGTCCCTCTGCTTGCCGGGATCCTCAGCCAGTGCAGCCACAGGGGTGTCTGGGTGCTTGGAGGCGAAGGCGCTGTCCCGTTTGGGGTTTGCTGTCCGGTGGGGCAGAAGGTTTCTGAGGGGTCCCTACCCTTTCTCACATGTGCCTTGTTCTGCAGGTGGAACAGGAGCAGCTGGATAAGATCTGGCCCAAGCTGCGTGTGCTGGCCCGCTCCTCCCCGACAGATAAGCACACACTTGTGAAAGGTGAGTGCCTGCCAGCTCCCCCAGCTGCTGCCTCTCACCAAAGTGTCTCATTCTGCTCTGCCCGGGTGCTTTTGCAGCATAATCTGCGCTRGGAGCCTGCCCTTGGGGCTTATTTTCTCTGAACTGCTTGTCCCTGTTTCAGGAATTATCGACAGCACCGTTGGTGACCAGAGGCAGGTGGTGGCCGTGACCGGGGACGGGACCAACGATGGCCCAGCTTTGAAGAAAGCTGATGTTGGGTTTGCCATGGTACGGACGGGCGGTGGGTTTTCCCCAGGGGTGGCCTTCGCTCTCCAGGGTGAGAAACTAATGGCACGCTTGGTTATTCTCAACACTGAAATTATTTCTGGACTGGTGAAACTCTCCTCCAAATCTACAGGATGGCTTAAAAAGAAAAAAGAAATCTTCTTTGGAGGTTTSATTTAATTCTCATGAACTTTATAGGACTGTTAGGAAAAGATTGGTGGGAAGCAATCCTCTCAGAGCCTGGCTTAGGGCTGGGTTCCTCTGTCCCACCTGGAGGGACCGTGTCAAGCTGAAGGTGACATGGTGCTTGCAGAGCACCCGGCGCAGGGTCCTGCCTGGCCCCGATTTCTGAGCTGTGGGCTCTCAGGAGAGCTGTGGGAGCCCAATAACTCAGCGTGACTTGGTTTATCCCTGTAGTTCTTCACCCAGGCTCGTAACAGGCAGCCCAGGCTCCGAGCGTGGTGCTGACACTGACTTGGGGAGTTTGTTTATGGTGAGGAACTCTGATCTCCTGGTTTGCTGCTTTTCTTTGCCCTGTCTGAAAGAAGCAAGAAAATAAACCTGTCCGTTTTAACGGGTTTCCTGTGAATTGTTTGAGTTTAGGTACGTGAGCAGGAGCCAGCTGCTGGGTGGAGCCTTATGAGCCCATGTAAGGAGCTTTGAGCAAATGAGAAATTTTTTGGGAGTGGGGTTTTTTACGAAGGTGTTAAATATCCAAGTGCAATTCTGGAGCCTTTAAGACGAATAAGAGAAGGTAGTCTGTCTTCTCCTGGGGACCGTACAGCGGGGCTCCCTGCCCCCACGTGCAGGATCAGACCCTGGCCAGGCACTGGGCTTTGCTGGGGGCTAGGCACCAGGGCTGCACTGCCCTTGGGTCTCCAGAGAGTGGGGATCAAACGACACGTGGGGTACCTTCGGCTGGTCTGTCCAGCTTGCTCTGAAACTCATGCCCTGCATCAGCCGGGGGGTTCCCGTCTGAGATGGATCTTGCAAATCCCAAGAGAGCTTCTCCAGGAAAGCACCAGGGAACCTGCTCGTTACGGGCATCGCTTCGGTGCATTTAATTACCGCAAAGCGAGCGCCTCTGTGTGCCAGCGGTGAGAAACGCAGCGAGCCCAGCTCCTGCAGAGCAAACTGTGTCTGGCTGACATGCTGCAGGTGACTTTTGGGAGGCTGTGGGCAGCCCTGCTCGCTGCGGGGCTGCCATCCACCTCGCAGGGCAGAGGACACCAGGAAGGTGCTGGAACTTCGGGCTGCTGAGCTCGCTCTCTCATTTGGGGGTCCCAACCCTCGCTTGCAGCAGAGATGCCCAGTCAGAGATCCCCGTGTTCCCTGGCATAAGGAGGAAGCAGCACTTATAAGCTGTTTTCCAGCTTCGCTGCACTCTGGCCCTTGTCTTAGGGCACCCAAAGAGACAGGCTGTAAAGCTGCGCTGACTCAGAGCCCCGCTCTGGAGCCGAGCCGGTGTCTGTCCTCGAAGGCTTCGCTGCTTTGGAGCCTCCTCTCTCTCGGGTGCATTGGTGCAGCTGTAGCAGGACTCGCTGTCAAACGCAGGACGGCACCGGCTCCTCTGGCTCCGGCGGATTTTTCTCTCGGGGCCGTTTCTGGGAAGAAGCGGAGTCGGGCAGGCTGCGAGCATGGAGCTCACCCCGTGACTCAYCCCATCACTTTCTCTCTGGTCCTCAAGGGCATTGCAGGCACGGATGTGGCGAAGGAGGCTTCGGACATCATCCTGACAGATGACAATTTCACCAGCATCGTCAAGGCGGTGATGTGGGGACGCAATGTCTACGACAGCATCTCCAAGTTCCTGCAGTTCCAGCTGACCGTTAACGTTGTGGCTGTCATCGTGGCCTTCACGGGCGCCTGCATCACGCAGGTACGGGGCCGCTGGGCTCAGCAGGAGGAGAGCGGGGGCTCCTGTGAAAGGGGAGTGAAGAGAGGGTGGTTTTGGTGGCGTGACGTGTTTTTTTCCCCCCCCTCTCTCTGCAGGACTCTCCCCTGAAGGCTGTCCAGATGCTGTGGGTGAACCTGATCATGGACACCTTCGCCTCCTTAGCCCTGGCCACGGAGCCCCCGTCCGAGTCCTTGTTGCTGCGCAAGCCGTACGGCCGCAACAAGCCGCTCATCTCCCGCACTATGATGAAGAACATCCTGGGGCATGCAGTGTACCAGCTAACTATCATTTTCACGCTGCTTTTTGCAGGTGAGCCGTGAGGCTCCAAGAAACGGCGGGGGGAAAAGGAAAGGGGCAGAGTCCCAGCACTGCCTCGTGAGCCGCCTTTCTTCATGGGTGTTGGGGACCCTTGTTCTCAGCTGTCACTCGGTGACCCCATGTTGGCCAGGACAGAGCTTATTTAATAATGGATGGGAAGCAGAGGGGTGTTAAGGGAGAGGATTTACATTGAGGGTGTGGGTCTGCTCAAGACCTCTCTGGGTGCAGAGACAGTTTTAGCCAGGGCAGCAGGTCTTCAACATTTTTGAGGAAATAGGGTTCAGTGGGGCTAGCATGGGGGACCCCAGCTGGGTCAAGGGAACTTCAGCAAGAGCCTAGGATCCTAATTCCACCTCCACGGGTGCAGAGCAGAAGTAAGAAGCAGGATCTCATCTTCTCCTCTCTTCCCTGTCCTTCCCCATCCCCTCCTCAAAACCTCTTGTCTGCTTAGGGGAGAAGTTTTTTGACATCGACAGTGGCCGAAACGCCCCACTCCACTCCCCACCCACCGAGCACTACACCATCGTCTTCAACACCTTTGTCATGATGCAGTTGTTCAACGAGATCAATGCGCGCAAGATCCACGGGGAGAGGAACGTCTTCGAGTCCATCTACCGCAACCCCATCTTCTGCACAGTGGTGCTGGGGACGTTTGCAGCTCAGGTGAGGCTGCGGGAACAGTGTGGGAATAAGATGGTGGGGCCGGGAGGGGACCGTGACGCAAGCAAGACCTGTGTCTGCTGCAGTCCCTGCCCACAGCTCTGTCCTGTCCCCTTGTTCTTCTCCAGCAGCTTCTTGGTGACACAAAACCTGAATATTGGGGTCTAGAGTGTGTTGGGAGATGCCAGGGCCGGCCAGCCAGCGTGCCTCTGGTGTCCTGTAAAGTTACTAGCCTAGATGTGAGGTCCTTGTTCCTCTCATGATTCCAGGGAGGGGGGAAAAGATGTGTGGCCCTAGGGGACCTTTTCATCCCATGGCTGTGCCATGCAGTCCTTGGAGCTCCCCGGTGTGTGACCTGTTCTCTCCTGTGCTGTAGATCATCATTGTGGAGTTTGGTGGGAAGCCATTCAGCTGCTCTGGGCTCACCCTGAGCCAGTGGTTCTGGTGTATTTTTATCGGAGTGGGAGAGCTCCTCTGGGGCCAGGTAAGAGCCAGTCTGAAAAACATACCACGTGCCTCCATGCCACGGYGTGCTCGCAGCCCAGCCTGCCTCTCCCTTCCTGCTGCCTCGCTGCCCTTGTTCTCCCCAGTATTTATTCAAGGCAGCTTTGGAAGGGGGTGATGCTCCATCCCAGTACCACGCCAGCAGTGAGGCGAGGAGGTTGCTAATCTACTCCTCGTTCCCACCCTGCTTGCAGTGGGGCACATCCAGTGGTGGCATGTCTCAGCTGCATCCTGGCGTCTCTCAGCTGAGTCCTGGCAGCTCGCTGCAAGAATGCTCCCCCTTGGTCAAGGCTGGCAGTGGCCTCCATGCTGCCATGGGCTAAGGAACTGCTCTCTCCCTGCCTCTCCCCAGCTGATCTGCACTGTCCCAACCAGCCACCTGAAGTTCCTGAAGGAAGCCGGGCATGGCATCACCAAGGAGGAGATCCCAGAGGAGGAGCTGCCTGAAGACGTGGATGAGATCGACCACGCTGAAATGGAGCTGCGGCGCGGGCAGATCCTGTGGTTCAGGGGTCTCAACAGGATACAGACGCAGGTACTGTGGGGCAGCGGGTACTGTGGGGCTCTTCCTTCTCTCTCTCTTTCTCTTTCTTTCTCTCCAGGGGCTCTGTCTGGAAAGAGGCGACGGCTGCTGCTCGGAGGATGCCATCGCCTCCTGGGCTAGACTTCTCCCACCACCTGTGCCTTTCTGGGTCTGCCCTGGGTGGGGAACCAGGACAGCCTGGTTTTTGGGGACAGCTCGGGGTGGGAGGAGGCACCGGTCTGTGCTGATGCAGAGCGCTCGAGGCCAGGCGGGTCTGCAGGAAGCTGGATGTGCTGCCGATGGGCACCTCGCGCAGCAGAGGAGGGGGCTCAGAAGCTGCAGGGGTGCCACGGAGCCACCCAGGCTCTTACCAAGTTGTGCAGCGGGTCAGCATTGAAGCTGCTCTCGGTCGCTGCTGGGACGCTGCTCCCAGTGGGGAACGTGCCCAGGAGGGATCTGCCTGCGCGAGACCCTCTCCGGTCTCGCTCCTCTGCTGCTTTCTGTCCTTCCCAATGGCCCTTTGGCCGAGGGCTCTTGCCACCCCTCCCTGCCAGCTCTTCAGGCTCCTTGCCTGGAGCTCTTGGCCCCGCAGCACAGAAAGGGAGGAGAATCTATCTGTTAATACGTTTTTTACATCAGCTGTTTCTCCCTGACTCAGTTTTTCCTGAAAGCGTGTTTTTTCCCCCGGACTGCTGGCTGGGCAGGGCAGGGAGAGCTCCCTGCAGTGAGGTTGCTGCCCCTCATCTTTCCTTGAGGCCTGGGCAGAGCTGCCCCATGGAGGAAAGCTGCAGGCCCCCAATGGCCCCTGGCATTCAGGGCTGCTTTGTTATCCTTCGTTCCTCTTCCTCTGGCCTTCCGACAAATGGAGATAACCAAAATGCCCCAGACACAGGGACTGGAGCAAGCTCAGCAGCCGTGTTGTGCCGTGTTAACTTTGCTTCTCCTCTGTGAGATGTTGCCTTAATGGTTTCAAGGTGAGGTTCAGCCTTGATCCCTGCCTGTTGTGAGCGGTGAGGGGCGGCCGGGCTCTTCTGGGGGCCCAGGGCAGCGCTGGTCGCTGGTGCTGCGGGGGGGCTGAGCTGCCGGCTCAGCCTGGCTCTTTCATGTGAAAGATGTGCTGGGAGCACTGGGCTGTTTCAGAAGTGGTCCAGATGTGTTGGAGGCCTGGTAGGTATGAACGGCTGCAGTACCAGCGGCCAGGCATGCCGCTGGGGCCGAGCTCGGAGCCTCYGAGGTATCTCCCTGCAGCCGTGGTGGACCTGGGCTGAAACGAGCTTTTGGTCTTGCAACAACATGAAAAACGGTCCTGGACGTTGGCACATCCTGGAGCCTCTTTAGGGACTCCTTTCCTGGCTGTGGTGCCCTGCACATTGAGCAGAGCAGCTGGCAGGTCTAACACGAGCGTCTTGAGGGCTTCTGTCCCAAGTCAGCACATCTTAAGTGAGAGCACAGGGCTCTTCCCTGCGGGCCAGCCTGGTGTGCTGGGGAAAAGAGGGTCCCCCCACGGAGGGAGATCAAACTGCAGTGTGTAAAAATACCTCCAGGGTGAACTAAAGCTGCACGTGGGTCTGGAGGAGGTGCCCATTCCCGAGGAGCCGCGCAGCCAAGGCGGGCGAGCTGGGGCAGCGCAGGGCTGCGCGCTCTGCCAGCGGGCTGGCTGGCACGGGGCTGGGGACAGTCAAGCTGCAAAGTGTCTGGGAAGCCACGGTGGCACCAGGATGCTGCTCGGTCCCTCCAGCCTCGGTGTGCATCCACAGAGGAACTGTGGCCCACCACCAAGGGTGCTTCCTTGCTGCATCCCTGCCTGCCCCTACCAGCTCTGCTTCTGAGCCCTGTGCAGAGCCGTGAGCCTGGGAGAGAGGTTGAAATGTCCTCCAGCATGGCCAGCTGCCATGGGAGCTGCGGGCGTGTGGTGTGTCCCCCCAGGATTCGGCCCCCCAGCTGTACATCCCATGGGGCTGAGGGACCAGAAACCCTTTCCCAGTGCAGTTTTCTGGACCACCGGCTTCCAGCTCACACCTCTGCCCACCCTCTCTCTTTCTCTGCTCCTCCTGCAGATTGTCGGGATAACCCAAGGTGTTTCCTCTGTCACTCCCTCCCACCGCAGTCTCTTTGTTGGTGGTGGGATAAACCCTGTCCCTCTCGTGCCTGCGAGAGGGGGGCAGAGGCTGGAAGCCGACCTCTCCTCTGCTCCCAGAAACACCAGCTGAACCCGGTGTGGGTTTACGGGGGTGGGGGGGCTCTCTCCTCCCTCCTCCTCACCTCTCCGTCCTCCTTCTTCCTTCTTGTCCGTGTGTGTCTGCCCAACCTCCCTGCTCCCCTCCATCCCCGACCCCTCTCCCTGTCTCTGGCCGGGGCGACGCTATCTCACTCTCTGGTTCTTTGCAGATGGACGTAGTTTACACATTCCAGACCGGCGCCTCCTCTTTGCAGGGAGCCCTCAGGAGACAGCCTTCCATCGTGAGCCAGCACCACGATGTAAAAAATGTTTCTAGCCCAACCCATGTAGCTCTTTCCTCCGTCAATTCCACTCCCACCACTTCTGCTGTTGCTGCTGCTGCTGCATCTCCTCCTGCGGGCAGTGAGTGATAGTCTATTACAATGCATGACTTCTAATAACCACAGAGAGCACCTGCACCAACCTAACCCAGCCTGTTCTCTCTCCCTCTAAATCTTGACTTGCACACTGATTTCCAAAATGAAGGATGGGGCGGGAGAGCATTTAAAAAAATAGGTTTTATGCTGTTGCATCTTTAATAAGTTTACAATACTTTCTGGTCCTTCCCTCCCCATTCCTTGTTGCTTCCTCCATTTTTACCTCTTTTCCTCCTTTGCAGGACTGACGTATGAGTCCACCCTCCTGAGGGGTGCAAAAATTGGCGGTTCTTGTTAAAAGAACCGTGTGTTCATGAGCAACTAAAAGCATTGCTGTGAAAAGGGCACGCTGCGCCCAAAAGCTGCCGTTTCTTTCCGATGCGGCTCTGCCCAGCCCCAGGATGCCCCAGAAGGGCAGGGATGGGCAGAGGCGTTGCTTTACCAAAGCTGTAGATCTGTTTGGAGGCAGAGTGGCCGCTCGGACCTTCCCACAGCAGTTAGTGTGCTACCGGGGTCGGCTGAGCCTTGGTAATGGGCTGCCTGCATGCTCTCTGTCTCTTGCACGCGTGCGAGAAGGGGTGTTTGCTCCTGCCTTGGCTGGGAGTCTGGACGGTGCATGAGAGCAGCCAGTTACCGTGGCTCAGCTGGCCGGTGGTGACGCATCGGAGCTGCTCGGAGCCGCTCACCTGCAGCTCAGCCCGCTGTTTCAGAGCTGGCTTGTAAGCAAGCAGCCTCCCCTGTCCCGCCTGTGAACTTGCATGTTGTGTGAGACAGAGCTGAGCGAGCCCGTGCACGTAAGTGTGCCCTTTGCTGCCCTGGAGCTCTGTGGGGACAGCACAGGGCTCTGCTAGTCCCCTGTCATAGCCAGAGCATCGCTGCCCCATTGCAGCGGCTCATCGGTACCCATCTTGTTCTGCCCACKCTGGTTCTCAGTGTATGCAGAGACACGTGACTCTGCATGCAAACGGAGACGGAAAACATGGCCCTGCTGAACATCAGCGGCAAAGCTGGATCCTGGGTCTAGCTGTGGGTTTCCAGACCAAAGACAAACCCTCTCTGGTGCAGTGCCCCTCTCCGTGTTCATTGTGAGCTGCGTATACGGGCTTGTGAGCACGTGAGCGTGAATTCTCTCTGCAGGGCTGTGCCAGGCTATGAGTAGGTAGTGTATCTTTCCCAGATAATTGGCTTTTTTATTGCACAGTCATTTTCCGTGTTCTCCTCTTATTAAAGAAATACCCTTGGTGACTTTTTGAATAGCTTTCAGTCTCCACTGTTTATGCACTGTGGGAGAGAAGAGAGAATTTCTGATAATTTTGTTTTCTCTCTATTTAGCCGACACTGATGCTTGAATTTTATTTTGTTTAACCCCAGTGTTTCTGAAGCAGCGCTGCTGCCTTCTGTTCCCGACTGCGTCTGTGTACCACCGAGACTTTCTAATCGGACGAAAACCCACTTAGAGGGGTCTCAGGGTAGTGGACTTGGGTGGACAAGACCAAAATGCAGGTTTTTTTGCAGTCTGTGGATTAATGTTCTCCCTGATTTGCAGCAAGAGAATAGATAACTTGGATAGCTTGTGCCCTTCCAGGCAGCAAGCAACTTTACCAGAAGCTAACCCAGGTCACTAAGTCTTCCCTCTGTTTTCTGCCTAGACTTCTCTCTATTTCCCTCTGCTGCTTCCCTTCCCTCTCTCTCAAAACTCCACTTCCCTCCGTACAGATTAATGGTGTCCCTCTGTCTTCCACTGCACTTCTGTGGGATGAGTTCTCCAGGGCTGGACCTCGGCAGCCCCGCCTGCTGTGCCCCTGTTGGGGTGATGGAGGAGAGGGAAGTCTCGGGAATGACCCTGAGGACATGGTTTGCAGAGCTGAGCTGGTCTCCCTTGGGGGTTTTGCCCTGGTTTGAGGGAGCTGGGCAAAGCAAGCCAGGGGTCAGTGGTGGAGCTGATGCTGGCTTCATGCAGAAGATGTAATTTCCATCTCCATGTGAGCAGTGGGGTTTGCCCAGCACATTGCAGTGCTGCAGTGATGACGTGAAATCAGAATAAATTCCAAGCTCGGAGGCTATGCAAGTTGCGAAGGTTTCAGGTGGAGAGGAGACGTAAGCCTGACCATGGGCAGGGAGGGAGGTGGGCTTTCAACTTGGTTGGGGAGGATTTCATTTTTGTTTGCACTGCCTGGCTCATTCAAAACACATTTCCGTGCTGTTAAGTTCCTTTGACAAGGGAACAGCTGAATTAATTTCACAGCAGTTGCTGACAGAGATGGTTAAATCAAAGTAAGAAAATTTGAGGAAAGCTGCAGCAGAAGTTTACTGGTGGAGCTGAAGGCAGTGATGTGGTAGATAGGGTCTGGACTCAGCAGTGCTTGAGGTGGTGGGGCGGGGAGAGCTTCTGTGAAGCTACTCCTACCTCTGAGCTTGTACTAGACTGACCACCTAGTTGCTTTGGCAGTCACCTAGGCTCTCGTTAGCTTGTTTGGGTTGGTTATACTTGGTTTAGTTGGTTTTGCACACTGCATTTCAGGGGTCAGTGCTTTTGTCAGTGCTTGCAGTTGCTGTTCTCAAGATGTCGATGATGTGACAGATTATCAGTCTTGGTAGAAGGTGGCCTGCTTGGTGGTCTCCCTTGTCCTGTGCATTCATGCTAAACACTGAATTTATCCAGGATCTTACTGTGGTCGTTAGTGCAGCAAACACAGCTCTGAATTTCTGTTCCCAGCTACATAAACTTTCCATTTTTGCAGGCCAGCTGGTGCTCCAGCATCATGGCGGGTACCTGGCCCACGCTCATCTCCTCATGAGTGTCTGTCATCCAGCTCGCGAGTGTGTGCCGGTCCGTGTGTGCGTGCAAGAGCTGGCTTGTTTGTTTCTAGCCGGGACGTGCTGAGCCTGTGCCGGGGGATGCCACGTTGCTGCCCCATGTGGTGCAGCAACATCTTTCTGAGCCAGATGGAGAGCGGACTCAGAAGGGCATCCCTCATGAGAGAGGAACCCTGGAACATCTTGCAGGTAAAATCGCCAGGGTTCCAGGCACAAGACTGTCTTCTTTGAGTAACTTCTCTGGTCTGGTTTTGTGCGTGCTGTTTGTGCTAAGACCAAAGATCCTTAGGAAGCTCTCGCTGGCTGTGCTGGTTGGTGATTTCCCTCCTAGCCTGTCCCAGACCAAGGTGGACAGTTTAACCCGGCTCATCTCACCAGGAAGAGAGGTGTCATCTCTGTTCACCCACCAGATCTGCAGCCCATTTGTGAAGAAGTGGCAGAACACACGTGTATCTTTATTTGCCTCATCAGCTTGCAAGGGGATATCTGAATCATTCTCCCTCCAGCAGCTCTGCACGCTCTCCGCTCCCTCGGCCGGCAGCTGAGTGACGGGGAGGTTCTCCAGAGTGTAGCATAGGGATGCTGTGGAGGAGCACCCCTTTTGTGAGACCTGTGGCTCTCTTCCCTTTTGTGCCCCAGCTTCAGTCCACAGTGACACCATGAGAACAGGCAGGGGACATGGGTGGGGACTGGGTTCCTCGGGTGTTGGCAGCAGGTGAAGGTAGCTCGTGAGTAGCAATGCTGCTTCCACGGGGCAGGAGACAGAGCAGGGCAACTGGCACTGCTACAAGGAGGTGTTACCGACTTCCCTGCTGCACCCACCGTTGCTGAACAAAGTCTTACAGTGGTCTGGGGGCAGTTACTTCGGAGAGGAGGAGTTGAGCAGATCTCCTGGTCCCAGATGAACTCTGCTTAACAGAGCAAAGACTTCTATTGCCTCCATAAAACACACGAGAGCTTGTGCAAGATGCTTGGTCCCTGCTGACAACTTTTGTCAGTAGCTTCCTCCTCTATAAAGGGAGGAGACAGCCCAGTTCCCGGGTGACTGGGAGGGTGCCACGAGCCAGGAGGGTGCTGGTGTGACCTGCTGCGGCAGAATGGGGGGACCTCTGGAGAGAGGCAACGTGCTGGCTCTGGCCTGAAAGAGTCAGCAGGGAGAGCATCGGTGTAAGACACAGCAGAGCAACCCGAGGGATGCTTTGGAGGGCACTGTGTGGTGGGTAGCTCTCATCTTTGYGGTAAAAGGCAAAGCCATGTGTGTGATTTCACCAGGTCCTCTAAGGCTTGGGAGACCTTCAGCTGCTYGGTTTGTTGGCTCTGCTTCAAAAGCCCACATATTGCATTGCTCTCCTTCAGTTTATGCCTTTTGACATCTTTCGAGTGATTATAGCCCTGAGTCATCCACGAGAGCTGGAGCGCTCTGCCGCACCCGAGGTGCACTTGTTGGTTGTCTGACGCATGCCAGCRTCTGCACGTCGCTGCCGTGCGGGCGCCGGGGCGAGTGTGACGGCAGCACCGGGGCGGAGAGGTCTGCTGCCGCCCCACCGCGCTGCCATCTCCTGCCCCTTTGTTCCCTGGATCTGACACGTGTCACCCATCCGACCGAACAACTGTGACTTGGTGCAAGGGAGGGCAAGAGCTGGAAGGGTTCAAGGCTGGATTTCCAGAGGAACTGGAGGAAGCAGTGAATCCACTGCTAGCCACCATCCGGGCTTGTTTCCAGACCTCTCCCTTCCAGTGCAACAGAGGCAGCAGAGCCATCCCCTGGTTGTCCAAACTGGGCTCTGGATCTCCTGCTAGTAATGTGTTGAGCCTGGCTTTTGGTGGTGCTGACAGCCTGTGGGTTTCACAGGAGCAGTGCGTGGCCAGGCTTCCTAGCAAAGTTTGGGATTGTTTTTCATGCAGAGCATCCAAAAGAATTAGCTGCCTTTTGGAAACCGCTGGGTCTTCTTCAGCATGTCGGTGTAGGRAAGGATCCAGAGCTCCAGCCTGGGATCCAGGTGGCAGCTGTGTGGGGAAACTCGCACAGGTCTGGCTTCCTTCTTGCATGTTTAGCTGGGTCTGGTTTTACTGGTCATGGCATCCACTTGGACCTACTGCTTCACATGGGCCTGAAAAGTTTGTGACACCTTTTCAAAGCCCATTCCTTTCTATAGGTCTAAAAATGAAATAGAACAAACACACACATCGCTCCCACAGTAGAGTTTTTTGCCTTGAAGTGAACCCACTGTTTGTCTAACCCACCTCTTTTTTTGAGTTGTAGTTCCACTTTTTTGTCCTCGTTTATACACACAGATACACGTGCGCACACATAATGACAACTAATGCATTTTGGCTTCCATTCATTCAAGTGATCTGGTTTTTTGAGTTTTTTTGTGTCTTTTCTTGCAGCTTCTGAAGTCGCCCCATAGTCGGTTGATTCCCCATCACACACCTAGTGCCTGAGTCTGATCCATGTTGGCCCTCCTAGTTCACCATAGATCTCTCATTTTGACTTAGCTGTCTGTTCAGTGGTGGTGACTGTTGTTGTTGTTGTGCTTTTTGTTTTATTGTGTCTTTATTATTTATTTTTACTTTCTCCTGGGAGCTCTGGCCTCTCATAGCTGCTACTAACCCCTCTTTTGTTTATCCCCCACGCTCCTCGCCTCCCGGCAGATCAAAGTGGTGAATGCGTTCCGTAGCTCCTTGTACGAAGGCCTCGAGAAACCTGAATCCAGAAGCTCCATCCATAACTTCATGACTCACCCAGAGTTCATCCTGGAGGAAGATGAGCCTCGAACACCATTCCTTGACGGCGCTGAAGACGACCCCGAGACTGACGGACTCAAAAAGCGAGGTGGGGGTAGCCTGGGTGGATCTACATCCCTCAACAGAAATAACAATGCAGTGGACAGCGATCAAGCTGAGGTCACCGTCCCAGAGCCCGAAAGCCCCTTACACAGCTTGGAGACATCGGTTTGACCTTAGAACTTCGAACCCCCCCTCCTCCTCCACCTTCGCCCCTCGCCCTGTGTGATATTGGCACCAGTAACTGATCACACACTGCGGTCACTTCGTGTCAAACTGCTCATACGTATATCATTTTGGTGTTTTGTTTTAGGGGTTTTATTTTTGTTTTTGTTTTTTACCATTATTTAGCAGTGGGAACCAGAGTACCACGATGCTGAGTGTTGGAGAGAGGCTAAGCCAAAATTRTGCATTTCCATCCCTAATTTTCAGTGGTACTCGCCCAAGTGAAGCAGCCAGGTTATTTCCTCTCCGAGAGTTGGGCTCCATGCATCTGTAGGGGGTTTTCACTTTGAAAAATGCATGTTCAAAGAAAGTTCAAATTGTTGTAGTCTTACATGCACGCTCTCAGCCTGAGGGCTGGGGTGCACTTGTGACTTTATTTTTTTTTTTTTTTCCACTTGTGGTTTTTAGGGTTTTCTTCTRATGTTGGGGTTTGTTCTTTGCTTGTGGGATTTGCCCCCAGTAACTTCACAGTGGGAAGTGGGGGAGTTAGCACTCTAGTGCGAAAATTTAAAAATAAACAAAAAAAACCCWGCCAGGGGGAAGGTGTTTACTCACAGGTTGATAGATACAGGGATGTACACCAGTCTTCCACCTTGAAAAATGGTACCTAGCCTTTACAGTTCTCCTCTGTGTGTGCGCGCACACTTTTCTCTCTCTGTTTCCAAAGCAGTAATTGGTAGACAAGGAACGAAGGTGACTTGGCTGTAACCTTGCTGGATGTAAAAGATTCTGATTTTTCTACAAAGCGAGGTGGAGGTGAACTGGCAGTGGAAGGGTGGTGAAGAAAAACCCCATGGTTGTGAGAAACGGGGCTCCTTCTGGGGAGTCTTAAGAGATGCATCTCTTCTGCTCTTGAACAGCTGTGGAACTTTTGGTGAGAGCCTTGCAAAGGTTTAACGGCTCCTGCCATCAAGAGCAGAGGGACTTTTGCCCGGTCTGGCTTGTCTGTACTGTTGGGTTAAATAATCCTTCAGCCTTGGAGTACAAGCTCCGGTTAACTGCTGAGGAACCCCAGAGGATGTTCCAGCCATGCCCACCAGCTTTGCACATCGCTGCCAAAGCGTTAGCAGGCTGAACGGAGAACAGGGATCAGGTTATTGACAGTACAGTGGGTCAACTCCTAGATCATGGAAGGGATGAATCAGGTTGTCTCTCTAGCCGGTGGAAGGGAGGGAGGCTCCATGGCCAATGGGAGGACCCTTGGTTTCCATAGCACTTCTGTAGCTGATTTGCCAGTGGAGGCACTTCCTTGCAGAGGTGGCAGGTTGGTGGGTTGGCTGTAGGTCTTCCAGAGAAGGTGCTGCATGGAGGCTTTGCCTCACTTGCTGCTTTTTTGAAGGTTATCTCTTCACCCTGCATCCTGCCTCACCTCAGTCTCTTGTAACCGTTTGGTGAGAGTCCTGTTTTTTTGGAGCAGAGGCCTCAGGTGTCCTGGGCAAGTTGGCTCTGAACTGACCCTCTTGTGAAGCCAGGGGTCTGAGCAGGAGGCAGGAGTTTGCTTTGCTTGGGCTTAGTTTCTTCCCCGTGGGCTCTTGCTGGTGCACCCCTGGTTACTGGCCCCAGGCAGGCAGGGCTGGAGGAAGCTCTGCTGCCTTCTCTCCTTCGTCCTGTTTGGCTTGGTTGGAAGCAGAGAGAACCTGGTTGTAACTGGCTGTACAACATCATCATCTTTGCCCAGCCTCCATCCCTGGAAGCAGAGAGGTTTTAGTGAGAGGGTGGGCTGGCTGGTTTCTTCTTTTCTTTCCTTTAAGAACGCACAGCAGAATCTCCCGTGCCTTCTCCGAGCACTGCCTGCAGCACCGCCTGCCACGCGAGGGCCCAGTACTTTGCCAAGAAATAAGTGTTCCTTAAACGACAACACAAACCAAGTGTCTTTGTTTTGTTTCCAGCCCAGCACCGACTCGTCCCTTCCTTGGCATGGGAGGAGGGAAGGACGAGGTCACCCCAYTCCTGCCCCAGGTAGCTGAGGAAAGGTCCTTCTCCCAGGTCTCCTGCCTCGGTGCTGGCAAAGGGGGTGAAGGCTGGGCTCCGTACACTGCCAACAGCAAGAAGAAATTGCCACCACTGCCCATCTCAATTGCAAATTCAGTGTCAAGCCCCCTGCCCACGCAGACAAACCCGTCGCTGCCCTCCCCGTTCCTTCTTCACACGAGCTGAAAAAAATACATTGGGCAGGACCAGGGGGTGGTGGGGTGTTTTCTTGGGTTATACACATGTGGTGACAGGAAAGACAAAAGGGGTGGTTGTGGGGTTTGGTTCTGTACTAAAGGTGACATTGCTTAAAAGATCACTTTTTCTATTTTAAATACTTGCAAAAAAAAAAAAAAAAAGGATGAAAATATGGTGTTCTTACAAGCTTACATAAATATTTATTAAATACTTTGGGGGGGGATACACCGATTTTTTTTCTTTTTTCTTTTGATATTTTTTTTATTACCTCAGACCTGTTTTAAAAAAAAGAAAAGACTTAAAACCAACGAAAACCAACAAAAAGCCAACTTTGGAGGCTCTCAAAGTCACTCCCAGAAATCTGTGACTGGCAGGTTGCCACAAGGGTCTGGTTGTTCTTTAGTTGATATATTTTTGTTGTTCTAGTTTCCATATTAGGAGGGGGAGAAATAATTATATATAAATATTATGCAAAAAATATAGTTTTCTTTAGATCAGAAACTGATATTTTTACGTCAGCCATATGTATTTTGTTTAAAGAAAAAAAAAAAAAAAAATCTTGAGTCCCGTGTCTGCAACGGCGCGTGACTGTGTGACAGCAGTTCAAAGTGACAGGTAATTAATTCAGTGTATCAGCGATCGGATGCCAGTCAGCTTCCTTTTCTCTGAGCAGCCATCTTTATACTAGACGTTAGTTGGATGACACAAATGTTTTTTTTATATAAATTATGTTGGTATGGCTGGTTGCTTAAAGTATAAACGTTTATTGTGCATACATCTTTTCTGTAAAATATTTTTTTTTTTCTATTTAGTTTCAGTGATATACTGGCAGCAGATGACTATTGGGTTAAGTTATTGAGGACATTACAAAAGAGTTGGGGGAGATTGGTGCTCTACGCTGAAAGGCATGGTCGGCGGCACGAACTTCTGGGGACTCTGCAACATGCCTTGAAAGAGGGGGAGTTGTGTTTTTGGTGTTTTGTTGTTGTTTTTTGTTTTTGTTTTTTTTTTTTTTCTTTGTTTGAACTGCCACGAGTGTGCACGGGGGAGAGTGCCATGCCAGACAGGAACCGAAGTCATACCCTGTGATACGTGTTAACTTGCCTTGGAATGCTTTGTTATTAAAACACTCTGAACGTAATTTTGCATCCAGTTCTTAATAACAGTAGGGTCTCTGGTGGTGGTGGTGGTGGTGGTTTTCTGTTAAATAAATTGGCGGATTGGTACCAAAGACATTACACCACGTCCTGTGTGCATTGCTGAACAGGCATTTTTAGGTGTTTGCATTATGTGATAAGGTTTCCTTTGATTTGCACAGGGATTATACTTAATTTTCAAAGGTTTTGTGCAATAAGCTTTGAGGAAAATTTTGAAACAATCTCAAGAAGGGGAAAAAAAAAACTAAACCAAATTTTAGCATGGGCAGCCTTTGGCTTTCCCCAGCTGAGGAGTAGATGTCCTGTAGTGCTCAGCCCCTTTAGAAATGCTTCTCGGGGTGACATGATGTTGGGGTGAATGGAAAAGCCCCATCCCAGATCCAGGGAGGGCATCTCCAAGATGCCATTGCCAACTCCTGTTGCCCTTTGTGACTGCAGGGACCAAGCACCTCAAAGAAGAGTCCCTGCAGGCTTTTGTACCTCTCGGGGGAAGGACACATGTACCTGCCTGCCATTGCTCCTCACCGCTGGGTCCGGCTCCTACAAGTTCATCAACCCGTGGAGCATGCAACCTGTAAAATGTCCTCCTGCAAACCCAGCTCTCCCCGGCAGGGCATGGTGATGTGGGGGTACTGCTCTCCTGGTCCTGCCCCAAACAGCGAGGCTGTGGGGCAACGCCAGCGTGTTTCTTGGCACCTGGCTGTTCTCCAGCATCTCTCTGCCAAGGCTGTCCCCTGCCACCAAGACTGGCTGATGTCTGGCTGTCCTGCCTCTGATATCCTCCTGCTCAACAAAAAATACAATTTTCATTCAGCAAAGCCCATGGCTAAAACTGCCTTTAGTTTATTTCCTCCCTTTAAATAAATATATATATATATACAGTATTGAACCAACATTTGTGTGTGTATATATATTTATCCAATGCTCTCACAACAAAACTTTCTTTTGAAGAGGGCACGCAGATCTGAGTTTTTCTTTTCCAGTAACTAAGTATAATAAGCACTGGTATTTTTGTATAAAAACAGAAAAATACAAAACAAAAGACTGAATATTATGTGGTATGCATGACATTAAAAAAAAAATGGTGGTTTCAAAGCAATATGTACCCTGGTGTGTTTGCCATATCCTAGAGTCCAGCTTAAAGTGCACCTGATCTGTATTGCATTTTGATATTAATCTCTATGTACAATGTTTTGCATGTAATTTATATGGTTCTTGGGAGAAAAATTTTTTGAATGAATTGTCAGTTGGCTTCTTCTGAAAAAACAGACTCCAAGCAGAGATAATACTCAAAGTGGAAGCGGATGAGTGGTTGAGGGGTGGGAAAGGGGGTACATAGCAAAAAATTAAAGCGTGCTGGGGGTGGGGGAGAAGGGTAATGGTTTTGAATCAATAAAGCTTTGGCTGTTGAGCAGAAACAATGCGCAAGTGCATCCAGAGAATAAAATGTGCCCACATGTAACTGTGACGTCCTCAGTGTGTCCACCAGCTTGTGAAATCAATCCCACATCCTCTCCTAGCGCTGGATGAATGGTTGGGCTTCCTGTCGGAGCAAGCCGGAGCATGAAAGTGGGGCCTGCGGGGTGGAAAGAGGGATGGGGATCAAAAGCAACCCCACCACTATAAAAACAGCCCTGAGGCAGCGTGGGTTTTCTTTCTGTGTAAGCCTCGCTATTGAGATGCAGGGGCTCACTGGTTGCACCCAGCACTTTGTCTCAAGCATGGCTTCTTCCATCTCTAAGCAAAGTCCAGAAGCGGCTGTTAAATGCCAGCCAAACCAGTGCTATGGGCTGTGTCAAGCTGCCCTTGAGCAAAGATCCTCCCTTGTTCCCTTCCCTGATGCCGTGTCTGCGGTGCCTCTAAGGTGATGCATGGTGGAGGTTGTGATCTCCATCTCCCAGGGACTGGCTTTGAGCTGTGTCCTGCCTCTGTGCTGACGCTGTTTTGCCTCCATAGAGGCACTCTGCCCAGACGAGAAGGACAACGGGAAATAGAAGCAACCAGCCTCTGGAATACTCTAATTCCCAAGCAGGTTGATTGCACTGGAGCTGTTTAACTCCCCGGCTTCAGTGGAGAGGCTGTTGCTTCTCTGTGTCTTTAACAACTCCAGGGCCAAGCCACAATGAGAAGATCAAGCTGGGCGAGGCTGTCAGTGAGAAAGTTCAATCTAAAACTTCTCAGCTGAGCGTCTGACCCTTGGAGCTGATGCCAAGGGATATGACCAGGGCGTAAAAGTTTTACTGTGCAGCGTCACCCTCTTGCCTGCTTTCTTGGAAAGATGTCTGTGCTGACAGCATCCTCCAGCTCTTAATTAAACAGAACAGCCACAGTTGCTTCTTTTTTTAAACCTAGTCCAGGCTAGATGCAAAGAAAGAAACAAATCACAGGACTTTCAGTTATTTAACAGGGAAAATGGCTGCGCCTGCTGTGCCTGTGCAGTAGCGGGGCTGGCCCCAGGCACCCTCTCCCTGAGGATGGACACTGCTCCTGCTGCCRAGGTGGCTGCTCACCGCTGCTGCAGGGCCGAACCGGGGAAAGCAGGACACGGGTACACTGGGAYGGAGGGGAGAAAAGCAGAGGGAGGCAGGTTTGGGTCTGCCATGAAGTCTTAGCAGGCCCATGCTGCCCTGACAGGCAGAGAAATGGCTCTACCCAAAACACCCCAGCCAGGCCAGGCCTCCCTCCCTGGGGCTCAGCACGGCCTAAAGTGTCCCGAGGCCCCAGGGCAAGCGCCTGCCGGCCCGGGAAACTCTAAAATAGCTTCCAGCTTGGAATGCGTAACCCTGAGGCAGCACCCAGCCGTGTGAGGGAGGGGACGGCCACCTCAGGGGCCGAGGCCTGGCACCATGGCGGGCAGGGGCGCGCTCCCTGACAGGAAGATGGGCGCGGGGCACCGCAGTCGGGGCGGAGGTGGACGGGAACGGGGCACTCTCCTGTCCGCCCCACAGTGAAGGGCTTTGTCGGGGGTTAGAGGCGCTGGCGAGACCCCTCCGAGGAGGAAAGCACAGACAAACCGCCCGCCCCGCTTCCCTCACGGGCCCCGCCAGCCCCGCTGTTGTCGCTCCGGTGGGCGGTGCCGCCCGCCCCCTGCGCCCGCGCGGAGCCCCGCCCCCTCCGGTTCCAACGGGCGGAAGTGGGTCCTGGTGAAGCCGTTCCGCCCGCCATCTTAGCAGCGGGCGAGCTGAGGGTTGCCCGTATGTTAGGCGCCATCTTTGAGGCTGGCAGCGGGGAAGGCGACGGCCTGAGCGGCGGCCCCGGCGGATCGAGGCGACACGGCGGCGGCAGCGGTCCCCAGGGGTTCGGTAAAGTCCCTGCTCGCCGGTAACTAGAGCCGTTCGTAGACCGCAGGGGCTGGGGAATGGCCTCTCGCCAGGTCCGGGTCCCCTCCGCTCCCCTCAGGGGAAGCAGGCCGCGTCCCCCGCGGCCAGCGGGGCGGGCGGCCCAGGCCGCGTCCCCGAGCCCTCCCCACCGGGGTGTCCGTAGCCCCTGGGGCGGGCGGGCGGGCGGGGGGGGAGGCAGTGCGGGCCCTCCGGGAGCGGTGGTGGGGGTGAGGTGTTCTCCCCGGCCTCGGCGCCCCGGGACTTTAGACAGGGGGAGCCGCTTCCCCGCTGCCCGAGGTAGGCCCAAGGTCCCCTCTGCCCCCGCCTACAGGGCCGCAGCCCAGGGCGCAGCTCTCCCGTTCCCCACTCTCCCTCTGCCCTTCCCTCGGCCGTTAGCCCTTCTATAGGGCTTGGCTGCGGGCTTCCCGTCCCCCCCCCCGTCCCCGTCCCGGTGGTCTCCCGAGGAAACGGAGTCCTTGGGCAAGCTCTGGAGAGGTTCGGTTGGGCAAACTGAAGATCCCAGTGCAGGTGCCTTATGAGTATACGTTATTTTCAGTTAAAACCTTGTGCCTTCCTTTTGTAGCAATGCGTATAAGGGGCGTGCTGTAATGTAGTCATCTGACAAATTGCTCCTCCGTTCCCCAAAGGAACTGCCTTCAGGATCTGACTAACTCTGGATGCACCCGGTTGTCATCTTAATTTCTCCTTTAGGTTGTTTAAAACAACCCAATTGGGTGACATTTGTTTTTGTTTCTTAAGAATTGGATCTAAGAGGTTCCTGTTTTCTTACATTGATGTTTATAATGAAAGTGCAAAAGTGATTTTTACTGTTGCAGGGATCAGTGTATGGAGCCTACAGATTGTTCCCAGAACGGGTGCTTTGGGGTGCACGCTGCACTCAGAGATTGAGCTCTGGGCCATACTTTCAAAATACAACACTCTGTTATTTGATTGTAAAAAAGGAGATCTCCTGGGGATAGGGGATTTTGAAATGATATCAGAACCACCACTGTGGCACATGGTTGAATTGGACACACATTAAACTGATCAGGCTGAACAGATAGGCTGAATTTGTTGCTGGATGGCTAGGTGTTTCCGGAGGAAAGCTAGTCTAGAGAAAACTTCCTCTTGCTGTTGCTTCTCATCTAAAATGGCATCCTTCCAAATGGCTGCTTCCAGGGGAAATTGACTCTTTTTAAGATTTAATAAAACATTTCAGTGAGGAAGATGAATCGTCATAGTAAATTGCTGCCAGGCCCCAGCGTTGATTTCAGAAATAGAAAAAGAATGAGTGTCTTTTCTTTAAGTATGCCTGTCTCACCCAAGAATAGATGTAGCAGCTTTAGCAGTCCCTTTAGCTTGGAATTGATTCCCGATGCCCATTCAGACATCGAGGAGGAAAAGCTGGTGGACAGAGAGAACGATAGAGGAGAGCCACCCACTAAAAATATAGGAAAGAAGGGGTTATGCATTAAGGGAAAGCCACTACATAAAAAATTGGCGCTATCTAAAAATTTGTTAAGGATTTGGGACCTGCAGATAACTGCTACACCTGTGTGTGCTGCAGTCATGCCTGTTGCCACTGAGCAAGATGGAGAGCGCTTTATTGAACGTAGTATGTCAAAGCATGCGCTGTTGCCTGGAAGAAGAGCAAAGACTTCCATTGTGTGGAACTTCGGAGCTATGGTTCACCTGGTGTGCCATATCCAGCATATGGTTTTAAAAAAAAAAAAATCAACTGTGGGAAGCCAGGTACTCATCTGGGGACACTGACTCTTCGGTGACATCTCCAAGCAGAGCGTTGTGTACATTGGGCCGTGGCTAACAGCCAGGTGTCTCAGCTGTAAGCGCTGTAGGGAGGCTGAATATGCCTGTAATGTGTCTGTGTCAACGATCTCCCGAGACAGCAGTTTTAGCAGTGGGAGCTTGACGTATGTTCTCAGCTCTTACGTCAGCAGTGACAGTGTGGCGGAGCCAGCGGGCTGGTTTTTCCACTGGAAGAGGAAGAGTGGACTGCAAATGTGCCTGTGTAAGGGAGAGCTGTCAAAGAGATTTGCCATAGATGTGGGTTGTACCAGTGTAGCTGTTGCAGCTGCAGCAATAGTGGATCCTGGAGCGTCTGGAGAAGATAGGAGTTTTCTTCACGGAAGCAATACTATCAAAAGCCTTTTGATATGCCAGAAGTTAGGACAAACACATCTGTTGTCTGGAACTTCTCAGTTGACCCTTGCTATACCTGGCACACTCCTTGCAATGTTTAAAAAGTGTGTCGGGCAGGGCAGGGACTCGCCTTGGCACTTCCATGTTGCAGCAACACTTGGAGACCACACATCCTGCACGCTGGGCCAGGACCTAAATCTGATGGTGCTGTTGGTAACCTGAAGCTCGGGAAGCACTTCTGGATTTTTCTACTGTTCCACATGAATTTTTGCTCCATGAAGGTGATGTATTGAGGTATTTCATTTTAATGGATAGGCTTAGACCCAGTTGTGGTTTAACATCTCCAGGCTTGGGTGTTCCTATTCCATCTTTGCCTGCTGAGCAGGTGCTTGGTAGGAGAAAGGACATAAATCTTAACCATGGGACTCAGACTCTCAACTACATACTGCTGTGAAGAAACTCAGATATGAGAATGCACTTAAATAATAGATAAACCCAGCTCTTATAAAATTGATTACTGAAGACACTTTTTTTCAATGGCAACTTACTAGAAGTTCATACAGATTGTGGCACTAGACAGACAGTTCCCATCTATAACATGTGACTATACAGCATCGTAAAAGAAAGATTTTTCATGGCTTTGGAGAAAGCACAACACAAGAATACACATTTAACTGTTGATACATGGACCCTGAACGAACCATGGACTACTTGACAGTGATGGCCCAAGGATATCTTTTGATACACTGCACCAGCAGAAGTCCCCTTTTAGAAAATAGGCAGCTCCCTCCCACTGGCTTTGCTAAAACTTCTGCAGTAGGAAGTGTCCTACAAGAACCAAGTTACCAAATTGATGTGTGGCTTGCCCTTAATCGCCTCACCCCTGGCTTTCCAGCTTCCAACAACGCTGCCAACGCTGTGTGCGCAGTGCTAGGTGCCAGCTGCCATGTTTTATGTATATTTTAAAATTCATGATTCAGGACTTTGAGCACAGGAGCACTGAGAACAGGTTAGCAGGTGCTTAAGAGATTTGCTTGCTTATTCTGCTGAAGCCCATCAAATTCTTCAGGAACTCCAGCATTCAAACCATTTTCCACAGGGTCACTTGAAGCAGGAAATAGCTGCTCAGTGAACCTCTCTCTACCTTTTATATGTTAAAGTGACTTTAAAACAGCAGAAGGTGGAGCTGCATCCCCCGGGGAGGGAGAATGGGACTATTCTCAGCTCGTTCCGGTGGTTCCAGATGTCTGATGGGTGCAAGATTCTTGGCCTGCAGGTGGGGAACTGCAGTTCTTAGTCAAGTGCTGCCATCGGTCACGTCCTTCTGGCTTCGCAGAGCACGTGGAAAGACTTCCAAATCAAAGGTGTCACTGTTGCTCTTGAACTGCGAGATGGGTGAAATATCTTAGGCTTGAAACTGATTTTGTAGAGAGTGGTGCGCTCAGATCTGAACGCTTTGTCTTGGCCACTTAACTAGATCCCTGCTTTAAAGGTTGCTTTGAAGAATTCCTTCTCCTGCATCCTGATGTGTCAAGCTAAAGACAAATCTGTACTGAAGCAACATCTGATCTGATGAGTGCTTCAGTACAGCGTTATTCTTTAACAGTTACAGAAACACTAGGCCAATCAGCCCTTTCAGGAACAGATTGATTTGCCTCTCATCTTAAGGAAGAAAGTCCTAATTCAGGTCCCTGAAGTGGCACATCTTCAAACAGAGTTGCTCCAGCCAGCAAGGGGCAGCTGTGCCTCATGGCTGTGGTGCCTCATGGCTGTGGTAACTCACGGCTCTGACTCTCATAGATCACGATGAAAACTGACCCCGACTCGCTGGCGGAGGAAGCTGAGATGATCATCTGCTTTAACCTTTGCCTTCTTGGCTGGCAACCTTGCAGTCTTTGCTCTGAGAGGGTCTTGAGTGCTGTAACCCCCAGTCTCAGAACATGTCCCCAGTCCAGGTTTAGACACTATGTAACAGCTAGAATTGACTAAAACAAATGTAAAGACTAGAAATTGTGACTATTCTGCTTCGGCTTTGGACAACTTAGCTTTAGATTTTCATACGGAGAATGAGATGTGTTAGCAAGAGGTTCTTCTGTGCTTCAGATGACGTGAAGATGTGTGGTTTACGTATGCATCATAATGCACTGTTCTATATGTAATTTGTGACATCTAGTGCATACTGCACTGTCAGCCTGTGGAGTGCGGTAACAAGCAGGTAAATCAGCAGCGGCTGTTTTGCAGCTGGGGTAACGCTGACCACTGTAACTCCACGCATGTGGAGTACCTGGTGCTCTTCCTTCCTTGTCATCTTGCTGTCCTAATAAACAGGGATGTTAAGCATCTTTAATATTTTTGTAAGAAATTAAAGGCACAAAGTAGACCAGCAAGAGAGACTGTCCAAGTGAAATGCTTTGTGCTTTATAACCAAAAAGTACCCATAGGTAGGTGCAGTAATACTTCTCTCATGCATTTGTTGGGGTGCAAAAAACTTTTGTTCCCTTCTTGCTCTTTGGTACAGGACAAAGGCAGGTCAGCAAGCTGGAAGGTTAGACCAGGGAATAGGACTGTTTCTTCAGTACCAAGAAAGACAAGCTTGTAAAACAAACTAGACAGACTTTCATTGTACTATTTATCTTCCCGTAGCAAAGGTAAAGTTTATGGCACTTTTTGGCATGTTTTTCCTGACCCCTAGCTACTGCATCGGTAATTACTTAATTTTTTTTACAAAATGTATTCAAAATCTCTTAAAACAAAAACTTTACTAGAGTTTTGGAGAAAAAAGAAGTGTTTAAAATTATCAACTTCCATTAGAGACCTGCTGAGTGCACCAGAGTTACTCATTTTTATTCAGGCTTCCAGGGGTTAGTTCGGTTGATTTCTGTTTAGCACTCAGATTGCCGTGTTAACTGATACCAGTTTAAAAAAAAAAGTTTTTGAGTTAACCTTTTTTCAAATGAAAGGACTTCTATGGAGTTTAGAACTGTGAGGGGTTTTTTTTGGTTTGTTTTGGTTTGGTTTAAAGTTTTGCTTTTTTCCCATTCCTTAAACAAGATCCGTTCAAATTCTGAACAGCTCTTGAAGTCTGCTCAGGAATATGGAAGGCAACAAGCAAAATGCTGAGCTGCTTGGGCATTCAAAAGAGCTAAATCTGAGGGATTTCTTTCTTTCCCCTGTGGTGGTGGATATAGTAATGTTGCATTATACAGGGGTGTCTCACTTCCTAGGGAAAAGAAGTGCCGCCTTCTAGACCATGAATTCCTTCTGATTTGTATTTGAATGCCTCTGCTCAGCAAAGCAGTGGTTCTTAATTGSCATCTATTTAAGCTTGTGCAAACTGAAGAAATCGTGCTTGAAATTTAATTTACCTACCAATGGTATTGGTAACACATTTGGAAGAATGTTTCTTGTCAAATTTCTACATGAAGGAGCACCAGTAATTTTTAGAAGTAGATGCATAGGAATCTATATGACACAAAGTCTGTTTTTGAAGGTGCTAAAGGTCAAAAGTGAATAGTCACATCGATACTGAAGAAGGGAAGAAAACCTTGCACTTAACTACTGTTTTTATTCCCTTTGTCAAGCAGTCAAAAAACCAATAACTAATATGAGAACCCAACTTTTCCTCTCTTTATTTTAGATTTGGGAAAATTCCCTGCCAAAAAAAAATATCCTGGAAAATTCACTAGTGTTTGTGTGAGTAAAAGGTTCCAACCTTTTATTATTAATTTGTAAGAACTATTTCATTCAGTTTTGTCCAAAAGAGTCAGAAACACTTTGCACAGAAATGTGCAGCATTTTAATGAAAGGGGTCAGAATCACTTTAATTTGAACTTTATCTGGTCTGGTTGCAGGTTTTATGGCATTTAGTATCTTTAAAAAATTAAGAATCAAAGTATCTGACTTCACATCAAAAAAACTGCTTGTGGCTAAATAAAATCAGTTTCAGCTCTGGTGGCACCAAAAAATCATCAGCTGTTGAATTGGACCTAAGCCATCTTTTCAAACCTTCCGTGATCTTGCAGCAATGGATAATGATGGATATATGGATTAGGGAACAGCATGTGATGGCAAACTTGTAGTATTTGCTCTGATGTAAAAAGAAAACAAATTATTTCCTAAAATCAAAATAATTCAAAATTCTTGGTATCATGCAGCCATGCCACTTGCAAAGTGAGCATTTCCCTGCCTCTCAAAGCTTGCTGTATCCTTGACCTGCTGTCTTCCTGCTGTTAATTGATTGCAACTCTACATGTCTGATCAGGCCTAAAAGTTGTTCTCGATACAGATATCGTACAACATATACTGTGCACGCTTGTGTGTATAGATATGTTTATACTGTATGCATGTACATACGTATGCATATTTGTGTGCTGGCCCCAAAATCACTCATGTTATAAAGCATCAGCCTTGAAGGCATATTCATCAAAATATTATGTAGATCTTTCATTTTTGCCAGTTCCCTCAAAATGAGAGACTTTTTATGCAGTCTTATGTGGCAAATAGCCAAAAATTCTAATTTTTACTGTCACTCTTGCTGACTTTATTATCGCTCACTCTTGGTGTGTGTATAAACGCATATGTGTATGTATATACATATTTGTGTATTTATACGCACAAGTATGTTTTTGCTGTACAGGTAATAAAGATGGGGGAAGGTTTTTGTGTTTTCTTAATAGGTGAAGAAATCTTGAAGACCAGAAATTGCAACTTACTGAATTTTAAATTTAAAAAAAAAAAAAAAAAAAAAATTAAAATTGTCCGGCTGTGGAAGATGGATCCTCATTTTTGCAGCCACTTTGAATCACAAGTTCATCTTTAAATGCACTGGGTTTTTTTGTTGGTTTTTTTTTGGTTTTTTTTTTTTTTTGAAGAGCTAACTAACCCTGGCTGTCTCCAGATTGACAGTATTCAAATGGACTTGCTTCCTCCATTAGTTGTAAGATGTTTAAAAGCACATCCTATGTTTGAATTGTGGATGAGAGGTTCCCTTGGCAATGTGAGGAGGAAAATTCTTTCTACCCCTTTATTATTAATTCACGGATTCAGTGTTGGTTCGGCCTACAGGAGAAGTTAACTGGAAGTCTTTGAAGATCAATATCTTTGCTGAAGTTGTCCAGGTATGTGAATTTGAAGATTCATGGTGATTGGAAAATAATGGTTAATATGTCGATGTATTTTATAGAAATTATTAGTAACCACAGTTAATCATTGACTGATAACTCAAACTTATGACCAATTTTTTAAGAAGCGACTCTCTTACGGGGCATGCAGCCACACGCAGTAGTTTTTTCTGTGCTCCAAGGTGTATAACTATTAGTAAGGGCACAGAAGAGAATGCTTGCTGATAAAACTCATGCAGTTTTACAGAAGTTTGACTTAGCATTGGGATAGTTTTTGTGATCAGCTGATTTCAAGACATTGCCCCCATCAAGAGAGTAATTAGATTAACAGAAAGCAGCTGTAAAAATGCTTATTACTTAATTATTTTTCACTTACACCTTTCTTTAGGGTTACTTTTAAAAAGAAGATTTCACTGATCAAGCCAGTAGAAGACTTTCAGTCCAAGAAAGAGTGAAGCCAACTCTTGCCAAGAGTGGAGGAAGTCCCTGTTGAGCGAACCCTTAGAACCTGAGCTTGTTCTAAGAATTTGTCCATTATGTCTAACCAAGGAGACGACTGCTACTTCTATTTCTATTCCACGTGTAACAAGGTATGTTTGGGTTTCTTTTGCTTTGGGTGGTTTTTTTTTTTTTCCCTTTTTAGTTTTTAAGAGAGGAGGGGAAAGAGTGGGAGGAGACATACAAATTTCTGGTAACCTAATAAGCAGTTAGATTCTGCTTCCAGTTCTAATAGCATGGACATTTTTTTAGGCTGTACTATTTTATTTTCCTTTTTGTTGATTTCCTTTTGGTTACAGGGAGACAGCTGTTCCTTCCGCCACTGTGAAGCTGCTCTGGGGAATGAAACAGTCTGCACGCTGTGGCAGGAGGGTCGCTGTTTCAGGAATATCTGCAGATTCAGGCACATGGAAATCGATGTGAGTGTTTGCCTAAAGATGTGTTCTCAAACTAAATCACTGAAAGCATTTTTCATTGCTGTAGGTGGACTGAATGTGCTTTTCCATGATAGATTTACTTGCTATAAAATGATACTGGTTTCTGTTACTGGGAGGGGGATGGGAGGAAGTTGGGGGAAGAAAAATCAATGTCTCGGGTATACCTCCGAAAGAAATTTTTGTATTAGGTGCTGACATTATTTTCTTAGTGGAGGCAAAAGCAACCACATTGATCAGACTGCTTAAATGCGCTGCAGCAGGGTGGTAGTAAACAGCTTGCACTAGCCTCCTGAGCGCTAGGCTTGATAATGGCTTATCAGGTCCCTTCTGTCCTGGATTTCTTCAGATAACATTGCTCTACCCTCTTGGGATAGTACAGGGTGGGGAGAGAAAAGATGGGAAGGAACTAAGGCTCTGAAAGCTAAGTTCAGATAAATTTAACCTAGGCAATTTGAAACATTTTTCCCTCCGAATAATCCCAAGTTGTATTAGTTTAACCCGCCCTGAACTGATGTGTGAGAGTGCCTGTCTTCTCAAACTGAATGTTAGGAAAGCTAGATAATATGTAGTTGTTACAGCTTACGCAAGCTTTGTGTATATGCCCGGAAATACTTCTAGTGATAAATTGACCTTTGAAATGATGTTTCAGCACTGCACTGCAATAGTCCTATCTCTGGCATGATGTGAAACTATGTCTCTCTGCAAATCTAAGGTGAGTGTTACCATGAGCTTTTATTTCTTTCCGTCTTCAGAAGAAACGCAGTGAGATTCCTTGCTACTGGGAGAATCAGCCAGTAGGCTGTCAAAAATCCAACTGTGCTTTTCATCACACAAAAGGACGTTACGTTGATGGACTCTTCTTACCACCAAGCAAAAGTGAGTTTCTTAGGTGCTTTTTCTTTAAGTATTAAATAATTAATTTTGAATATTACTTATAAGTGGGTACAATACCGTAGAAGACATCAAGTAACCGTTCATTTATGAGTGCAGGGAGAAGTCTGCAGTCATAGGCTCTCAGCTAAATGGAATGTAATTCTGGTATTTAATTTTTTCTTTCATGCTCAGCTTCTCTGTGCTTTGTGCGATTGTTGCCTTTCAGGTTGCTTTCCCCTCATTTAATCCTTTCTGGGTGGTAGGACAGTGAGTTTTGTGTGTGAAGGGAAGCCATTGTTCATAGTGTAACCAGGGGTGGGGAATAGGAGACTCTAAATTCAGTGGCCTGGTGGGTTATCTACCTTATCTACCATATCTACGCAGTGAGTGCAACATTGGGGTCGAAGTTTTAAATGGCCAAATTACAAATGATCCTCCTCTTCCTCTAGCTACACTTCCAAGTCCACCTGAGTCTGCAGAAGACGATGTGAAAATGGCTCAGATGTCACTGCAGCAAAACAAACTTTCTGTCCAGTCAAATCCCTCTCCACAGCTGAGGGGGGTGATGAAAGTGGAAAACTCTGAAAATGTCCCAAGTCCTACACATCCTCCAGTTGTAATCAATGCTGCAGATGATGATGAAGATGATGATGGTGAGCATTTTTTACTTCTTGAAGGCATTTCTACTGTAAGTGACTGTATAAATCACAGAATACCTGAATTGTGTAGTGGTTAAAGCTACAGACGAGAGTCTGGAGTCCTAAATATTTTTTCCCCAGTATAGCTCTTTTACTTAGGAGTTCATCAAGTCAATATAGCTGTTTAAAAAAACCCTTCTATAAACATTTGTTTGTGTTTGTAGTTAAGAATACAAACAGAATATGAAATGTGGACTGAAATGTGGTTGTATGAGCTACATAAACATGAAAAATCTTGTCTAATCCCTACTGCATAACTGAATAGGTTTATTTTTGCCTTTCAGACCAGCTTTCTGAAGAAGGAGATGAAACTAAAACACCTGTYCAGCAACCAACTACAGAACCCCATAATGGATTGCGGATAATTTCCACTAGGAAATCCAATGCTAATACAAAACAAGGTATTCTAACAGCTCTAGTAGCATGGATGGGAAGGAGAATTTGACAATTAACTCAAAAGCAATCAATATGTTCTAAAAGTATGATAGAATATAGGGTAGCTGGATGGAGTCAGTTATTTCCATGAGCTCATTCCTATCTAATACTGTCATATGTCCCTTGGGTCAGACAGGTAAACTCCTCCTTGTTTACTTTTGTAGAACAAAATAGAGCCACAGAGTGGAGTTTAAATGCCTGCAAATGCGTCCTTTCAAACATTGTGGAAAGCCATGTCTAATGATAGAGGAATCTAATATGTAGATGGATTAAAATGCTTAAAACTATAGGGTTTACCCTGAAGGGTGGGAGGAGGGGTGAAGGTGCCAATTGCTTACCAAAATACCATCCGTTCTATGGCTTTTTTTACGTGTGGGGAGTGTTGACAGGGTTTGTTTGAAATACTTGGAAAGGTTCTGAGCTGTAAGAAGCTTGAGGATCTGTGCTCTTCAACATGTGCCTTTAGGCCTCAGTTTCATTAACCGTTTTGTGTTTTCAGATGACAATTTAAATTTTGGAATAAAAACACTTGAAGAAATCAAATTGAAGAAACTAAAGGAAAAAACAAAAAAACAAGGTGATGAGTTAATATTCCCTATCCTTCTGCCTTCTGTTC
Organism: Phoebastria nigripes; assembly: GCA_035582835.1. NCBI lineage: Eukaryota > Metazoa > Chordata > Aves > Procellariiformes > Diomedeidae > Phoebastria > Phoebastria nigripes. Next base: position 3,603,252 of record JAYKAV010003266.1, on the reverse strand, counting down.
ACCTTCATCTTTCTTTTTTTTCCTTCTGATAATACCTGGATAGCTGGCTATGCATCACTGAATACAATTATTTGCAAAAGAAAGGAAATTTTTTTGCACTATTGGGTTMAGACTGGGAGATGATTGCAGCTGAGAGCTGCTTGAGGGACAGACTTCCATGTTTAGCTTGGGGGCCTTGAGCTACTTTGGCATGCAACCTGTTTTCTTAAACTCAAACAGCTGATATTCTAGATTGAAATTCCAAGGGCAAATCAGAGGGAAACTGCTCATCTCTCTTGTTTACATGCACTGGTCATTGTATGTTTGACAGTAACGAATAACTAATGGTTTTGGACTTCGTGATAGTTCCTCTGTTTTGTTTGGTTGGGTTTTTTTCCTAAACATCCCTATGTTGTGGTTGCTCTGATCAGAAGGTCCTTCAGGAGTGTCTGTTCATCCGCTTCAATCTCGGACTATTCCTGTTCCAGAAAAGGAAAATGTACGGACAGTAGTGAGAACTGTAACTCTGTCTACAAAGCAAGGTAATAGTGAATACCATTGTTTCCATTTCACGGCTCCTAAACTGAAAGGTTAAGTAATAATTAAGATAATTCAGACACGTTAGTCTGCTGGTGCTGCCTTTTCTAATTAAAACCATGCTTTTATGCTGAAAATCCCTGGTTGTATTGGAAAGATATGGGATTTGTAGGTGCTCAGTTTGTTGTATTGCAATAAAAGATCAAGAAGTGTTTCTTATCAGCCTGACATTAAGCCATAGCTAATCATATATTATCACCATCCTACGGACTCTTAAATGTGCTTAGTTTGACTTCCGTGTTCCTGAAGTTGAGTGAGATCTGTGAATGAGCTAATGTGCGTTGACAGCGCTGACAGTTAGTGTTTGGGTTAAGTGCAGTAGCAGCAGAGAGAGAGGCTAATGTCAAAACAAGTGTCAGTATGCAAATAAGGGGATAACTGAAAAACAAGGGAGTAATGAAAGGGAAGACCTATAGAAGATGGTATTACACAAGTAGCCAATTTTTGAAGCATTGAAGAGGCTGACAGTGGCAGTTGYGGACAGTAGCGTGATACGAGTCTGTGGTGTTTCGATGTGCACAAATTCCTTTTAAAGGCAAAAACCGTGTAGAACAACTTCTACTTGTAGTCATCCGTTTATGTGGTTTGGTTACCAAAAGAGTGTCTCTTTCTGGGACATGGGCTGGAAGGACAGTGCTTTTACTGGCTACTGGTTTCTGTGCATTAAAGAGATTATTCTTTTAGGGGAGGAGCCTGTGATTCGACTGAATCTTGCTGAGAGACTGGGAAAACGGAAAACCTCCATAGGTAAGAGCTTTTTGTGAGCTGTCGTTTGGGTGCTCTCATCTAAACATGACTATATTTAAAGGTATTTTTGCTGTATGTGGGAGGAAAATATATTTAGGCAGAGATCTGTGTTGACTGCAGAAATGGCAAATTTTGTTAGCAACTGAAAGGCAAATATAAGAAAATATACCTGGAAGAATTGAAGTTTGTGGATGACTGTTCTAAAGTCCTCCTCCAGAGAAATGTTCTTAAAAGTATTTCTTATTTTCTCTCTTTCTGAAGCTGGTAAAAGTATCCTTCCACTAAAGCGCAACCTTGCTGAAAGGCTGGGGAAGAAGATAGAGATTCTGGAGAATGCTGACAAAGCACCCAAGAGAGGTACAGCTACTAAACAGACATCTGGATTTGATGCACAGATTTTCTATTTAGTTTTTCTGTTTGTCCTTTCTTCTAATGATTCTTTTTGCGTGTTGGTTGAGGGCTCGAGGTAACTTTGAATCCCAGCGAAGTGATCTCGTGTCTCATTTTGAAATGTGAACACAAAATTGAGATTTATGCAGTCTCCCTAACTTTTTCTGTTCTGTCTTGTAGTTCAAATCCCCAAGTCTCTGAAGGAGAGACTAGGATTGCCCTCTGAACAGACCAGTTCCGAGACAGGTAATAACTGGATATTAAATATGCCTTCCCCTTTTTTCTTTCCGTGAACTTCCATACAGCCCTAAAAGTTAATTTAAAAAATGCCTGATTCCTCTTGCTCGAGTGCTGAAGCTGTCCTGATGGACGCTGTCAGAAATCTGGCTCTAGGGGTGTGTGTATGTTTTCCACTTGTGCCTCATGAAGGTTTCACGCTCCTGCTGTGAACCGTCAGAAGCTGCAGTATGCTTACGYGCAAGTAGAACAGAACCACTGCCAGGAGCAGGAGTTTGAGATGCTAACGGATTACAGTCTGAGAAAGTAACAAAATAAAATAGACTAATGTTTTTTGTGTCGCAACTCTCTCTGGATAGCACTGGTTTTCAAAATACAAGTGGCTTAAAGGAGGAGGAGAATATTATGCAGAATGATACTGTCCTAAGATGCATTMTTGGGAACACTCAAACCTAGTTTTCCTTAGCACTGTGACAAATTTTGGAGACTTTAAATATTGTTGGACTCTCTTTAAATGTTGGTGCTTCTCTTTTTTTGATGATGACAGAGAAGGCTGCTAAGCCAACAGGAGAGATCCATGTGAAAACACTGGAGGAAATTCGTCTTGAGAGAGCTAATCAGAGACGAGGAGAACCTCAAGCAAAACCCCAGACTGAAGGACGTTGCAAAACAGAAGATCCCAGCTTGGGTGCAAGACCTTCCCCTGCAGTTCGCATCAAAACTTTCTCAGGAGCCCTGGCTGAAAAAAACCACAAGCGATTGGAAGAAGAGAAGCAAAAAACAGAAGAATTTCCTACCAAGACAAAAGTTGAGAGTGAGCCCAAGAAGCAGAGCATACTTGCTCCATCTGTGCCCAGCAAAGTGCAGCTGGCAGAGCCGGCAGGTAAAGCGAAGCCAGCAGGAGAAGTGCGTATTAAAACCTTGGAAGAAATCAAGCAGGAGAAAGCTCTGCGGATGCAGCAGAGTGGAGAAAATGTGCCAGCTCCACCAGCACAACCTGAACCTGCCCCGACAGCGAGGAGATTGTTACGGATCACAAAGCTAATAGGTAGTAAGATGATTTGGTACCTGCCCTGGTGAAGTGCTTCCCCTATCAAGCAAATTCAATTTGCTCAGGATTCGCTTTGCTTTTTCCTTCTATGTATACTAGAGGATAAAAGAGTTTAAGGCTACAAAGTCAAAAGGCAAGAAGGTGCCAGAATATGCAATCATATCATTTTCCATGAATTACATGATAGTTTTCTGTGTTTCTCACTGGAAAATTCATTCATTGAGGAGCTTTGTAGTCTAATTTCTCTCTTCTGTTTTTTCTGCCATCTGTTTGTGGTATGGGATCTTCCCTGTACTGAATCCAAGTTTACCTTCCTCTTTGGCATATGTGTTGTGTAACTGAGTTACTGATGTATATGTGTTTGCAAAGCATGTATCAACTTCTTAATGTGAGGGCCAGTTTTTGTCAAAAATGACCGAGCATTAAAGATCCCATCGTTAATATTATATAAGCCATGTAAAAAGAGATAGTGTGATTGAGGGAAAGAGAGCTCGAATGCTGCATGGATTGCTTACTGTAGCCTTTCCCTCTGTCCCATTATTAGACATGAGGAAGTAAACACACCAAGGAAACAGAGGTAACCAGGTTTCTTTATTTCTGCTGTTGACAAAATGGTTTTTTTTTTTTGCTTGTTTCAAAGCACCTGGAAGAGAAGAAAAGAAGATAGTGGAATTGAGCAAGCCTTCTCCCAAAGCTGTCTCTGCACCTGCAGAGGTGAGTCCTTTGTGAAGACATACATATATTCATACAATTTTTGATAAATTTTGTTACGTTTTGTTTGTAACTCACTGCATGCTCCCAGTTTGAGTGTGTTCCTACCTTTCAGCATTTTGTAAGTGCTGCAGTGAAGTCGTAAGTCCTGTCACTTTCAATAGCATTTCCAGACAACATTGTAATGCTCAAGCTTTGAATTAATCTGATTATACCTGACAACGAGTAAGAAACCCTATTAACACCAGATAAAATCTGCGAGGTTAACGTGGAGGGAATGTTTTTGTTCTCAGTGACTTTATCTGTCAGACTTGAAGGATATCTTAAAATTCTGAGGTAAGTATTTTAATAGAAAAGGCTAGAGCTTTGTATTAGAGGAAATCAGTCTGTCAGTGAATGCTGTATTGGGGAGCTTGTGTGACTTTCTATTGCTTAAAAAGAATGTATTAGATTACAGCTAGAGTCTTCTGCTCTATTAAAGAAGCTTGCTGTGTTGGGAATTGCAGGCTTTTGAAACAGTATTTCCATAGCGAAGTATTTCCATCTTGTTACAGGCAACATTTTGTGGAAAAAATGTCAGATCTGCATGGTGTTAACATGCTCTGTTCCACATGGAGCCATTTCGGAGGGATTGCTGCTCAGATTTTCTTAACGAAATCTCCATAGATTTTTGTCCTATTAGTCCTCTTCTTTTGTTTCTTTCTAGCCCTCTGATCAGAGTGCAACTAATTCTAAAGTTCAAGTGAAGAGCCTTGAAGAGATAATGAGGGAGAAGCAGCAACTGAAACAACGCCAAGAAGAGAAGCTTCAGAAGGAAGCGGCTGCTGTGCCATCTCCTGTTGAAAAAGCAATCAAGGATAAAACTCCAGCATCAGGGAGTCCTGAATCCACCGTGGTTTCAGGGTCAGCTTACCAACTTGCGAAGAGGATATTGGTGAAATCTCCGGAAGATGGGGTTGAAAGCCCAGGAAAGGATGCTGCTGTATCACCAGGGAAACAGGCAGCTCAACTTCTGGAGCGGAAAGCTAGAAGTAAGTGTTGACTGTATGTTAAAGAGTTACTTTAGGTCATGTTTTGAAAGAAAGAGAGAAGATGACAGTTTTCACATGTTAACTCTGGCTCCTTTTTGTAACTTCTTTGCTTCTTTTTATGGCTTGTTGGTAAACAGAGTTTACTATGTGGAAAATACTGCTGAGAATCTGAGAATACCGCTGGGAAATGGCAGTGTAATTGTGCTGGCCAAATATATTTAACTAGAAGGATTGTGGGACTGTTAAGAGAACCTGTTTGGTTTTTTTCCCTGAGGCAGAGCAAGACTGTATCAGTTCTCTCTTCCTTTTACTCTAGCCAAATCTAAGGTGTGCCTGAAGCCTTCGGATGGGAAGGCCACCTCCCCCACAAAGCAGATGCTGAAACGTAAGGCAGCTGAGAGTCATCCCTCTGCTGTGGCGGCTGTGAAACCACTGAGTACCACTGGTGGTGATATGAAGGAGCCTTCAGCTAAAAAAGCAGCTGTGGTAAGGACAGTGGTGGGTAGTAAGGGTAAGGGCAGTAGTGGGTCCCTAGTGAAATTTATGCCCAAGTTTTACTGTCCTCTTGGAGAAGAGATGGAAAACTGARATGTTCTGTAGGTTTCTGTTCCCTTTTAAATCCAGAAGTGGTCTACAGAACGGTTGTAGTACCTTTCTGCTTTTCATTAGATGAATGGCAGCGTTTACATAATACTCTGCTATGATTTCTCTGTGGTGTGAAGGATTTTGTCCATTAATGCTGTGTTCTTAAAAAAGACACAAGGTCATTAGTAAGCTTCAAGTGAATACTAACTTTTCTTCAGGAGTGCCCTGGTTCTGTATTTTGATTAAGGCTCAGCAATGCCAGAGGAGAAGCAGTGGAGGAAGAATCTGCTAAGAAGTCTTTTACCTGTGTATCATAAAAACTGTCTTACTTCCTCCTAGGCCATTGTTCCTGCTTTGCCAGAAGACAGCCTGGTCTCCATACCTGGGAGAGAAAAACCCAAAACCAGGTAACAACCACAACTTGTTCTTTTTCTTGATCAGTGTGTCTTTCATGTGAAACATAAGGGGTTTGGGTTTTTTTTTTTTTTTCCACATGTGGGAAAATTAGAGTTTTGAGATAATTAATGCCAAAATCCAACAAAGGAACAATTCATCTGAAATAATTTTCTAGCAGCTAGCAGGAATGCTTATTTAGATTCTTTTCTTAAAATGCTGCAAGTTGGTACAGCTTTTCAGTGACTTCTTGGGTTTTCTGAATGCCTGCAGAGGTTGACTACTTAACCTYTTTACAGTCAGATTAGTAACGGTGGCAAAGTGTCTCTGGCTACAAAAATTGAACCTTCTTTGCCAGACCCCAGATGCTGTCTTCACAGATAAATCCCCAAACTCAAAAATGTACCTGCTGATACATTGGACGCTAAAAGTAGCCCCCAGGTAAATTGAATAACAACCCCTGTGTAAGGCTGAGGTGTAGGAGGGATTAACTACAGTTTTAAGAGCTGGTTTGCAGAAAACATCTCTCTGGTTAAGGAATGTCATGCACTGATTGCGCTCTTTCTTGTTCTTCCAAGTCCTGAACTGCATATTGGAAGCCAGGCAGACTCTGTGGCACAGTCAGAGGTCTCAAGCTCAACTGCAACTTCTTCACAAGTAGCAGTAAAGACGCGCCGGTTGAGCTCCACAGGGGCTGGGAAAGCACCCTTATCTGTAGAAGACGACTTTGAGAAGCTTATTTGGGAAATCTCAGGAGGCAAACTGGAAGCAGAAATTGACCTGGACCCAGGGAAGGATGAGGATGACCTCCTCCTGGAACTTTCTGAAATGATTGACAGCTGAACTGCATAGTCTTAAGGTTTTAAAAAAAAAAAAAAAAAAAAAAAAAAAAAAAAAAAAAAATTAAAACTCTGTATTTTGTTGGATACCCGGAGGTGATCCTTTTTCTAGCTGAGGCTTTGCAATAAGTCTTGAAGCACTAAGTTGAACTGGTAGAAATTGGCAGTATCTGCACTCAGTTGTCCTAAATTTCCCTGCTGGTCAGAGTCAAGGTCCTGTGCATCCATTCTGTAACTGTTGGTGGCTACCTTCGACATTAAGAGGACAAAGCACTTGTTTATTTGGGGACAGAGAGATGCCCATCTACAAACTGTGGTGGTTGTGAACAGATCTACTGATTCAGTGATGCTCTGAAGGCTTAAACTTAAAGCTTCTTCCTTCCCCCTTGGCAAAACTCAACGTTCAGCGCGTTTCAAAGCTTTGGTATTCTGATTTCTTGGACAGTTGATATCTAAAGCCTGGAGTTACTATGTCAACTCTTGAGTTTTATTTATGTATGCTATCATTTTGACTTTAATCTTTTAGGATAACTTAATGAAAATGTCGGGGTGGGAGGGAGCAGAACCATTACTCTAGTATTTTGGACCAAACGTGCTGCCAGGGGTGGTGGTTGGGGTCAGTCCCTCCAGCCCTACTTTGAATTATCAGGGATGATACAATATTGGTGTGAAAAGCAGCAGCTCTACAGTACAGCTAGAATACCCCCCTCCCCTTTTGTTGTACTGTACCAAAGCTTGGGGAGGTTTGGTGCTTTTTCCTGATGTGAATAGGATTCTGGGGTGAGTGGTCAGGATTCCTCTCGTGGTCTGCAGTGAATTGGCAAACTAAGAATTGGTTTACGTGCCTCTTGGTTCCAAGAATCGCTCCCCCGAGCTGCTGGCTCGTCTTCTGCCGGGAAGCAGCGGCCGCTCAGACTCGTGTTCAAACACTGTCGGCTTTGTCTGACCTCCGCCGGCCGTGCAGCCCTGACCCGAGGGGGAGCGTGTGCCCGGGCTGCTGATCTTGGAACCTGGTAACTGCTGCAGGACCCACTGCGCTCTCCTGTTTGGGCATGCCCCGGGGATCCTCCCTTTGTTCTCCCCTGCACCCCTGCCCCACCACTGAGGCTTGAGCTCTGTGTAGAAGTAGGCACTGGAGGCAGGACTGGAGGTTACTGGTCTGCCTGGAGTGTCTACGTGCAGTCTGAATTTGTGACCCTGCGGAAAATAGCTGAGACTGGGGTGTATTGTGTACCCTGCCACCAGGGATTGTTTTCCCTCGCAGATATATTTTGCATTATTTTCTTAAATTTTTGAAGAACTTTAGTCTCTTCCCGCTATGATTTGCGAAGCTGTAGGGGCCCTCAGGCGTTTGCTGCTGGCAGAGGAAAAATCGGTTGTTTGAGTTGATTGTAAATACTTTCTCTTTGGAAGAAAACACTTGTGTGCTTTGATAATCCACTGTGATGTCTTAGTTCTTAGAGGAAAGATTTGAAACCAAAATTTAGAAAACTGCTGTTGCGGCTCCAGAAGGGTCACCCAGCTCCGAGCTGCCGACCCTTTATCCTGCTGAAGGACTTTCTCACCGTGAGACTTCTGCCAGCCTCGGTCGCTCCCGCGCCGACGGGAGTGACGACGGGAGGGAGGAAGAGCGTGAGAGAGCCCGGTGAGGAAGGCTTCCTCCTCGYTGCTTCCCTCCTCCTGCTCTGTCGTCTGCCTTCGCCGCCCCTGGCCCGGGCTCTGTCCGTGGAGACGGGATTTGGTGTACGCCGTGGTTTCTGTAAATATTTTATTCTTCCATTTTATATTTGTATTCTATTTAAGGTATTGTATTAAATGTAGTCTGGCCTCCTCCGCCTTCACCGGTAGTTGAACTGTTCCACAGTTAACAGTGTTTTTAAATAAACCTGGCATAGGAAGGGTGTGGGTGCCTGCTCTTTCTGTGGGGCGGGGGGCGCGGAGGGTCCCGGGGGCCGCCGCCTGCTCGCCACCCCGCCGCGGAGCAGTAGAGACGGCGGTCCTCCTAGCCTCCTAGAGAGGCCGGTTCCGCCAGCATCCCACGGCTCCTTGCGCGCTCCCGCCGTCCTTAGCGGCTTCCGGCGGCGGGGGCGGCGGGAGCGCGTGCCGGGCAGCAGCGGCGGCGGCGGCGGCAGCAGCAGCAGCAGCCATGGCGTACCGCGGGCAGGGCCAGAAGGTGCAGAAGGTGATGGTGCAGCCCATCGTATCCTTCCTGTGGCGGCGGGGGGGGGCGGGGCGGCCTCGTCTCGGAGCCGCGGGGAAGACGGCGGGGGGGCAGGCGGGGAGGAGCTGCTGTGTGGGCCCGTGAGGCGCCGGAGGGCCGCGGGTGCCAGCCCCGGAGGCCGTCTCGCCGAGGATTTGTTGCCGTGCTGCGTCCTTAACGCTCCGCTCCAGAACCTCATCTTCCGCTACCTGCAGAACGTGAGTACCGCGGCCCGGCGGGGCGGGGCCGCCGCAGCTTCGCCCGCTGTGTGAGAGGAATGTCCAGGTGCTGCTTAGGCTGGGGCGTGGGACCCGTGTGGGGACCGGGGAGCCACACCGGACTGGCGTTTCAGAGTTACCAGTTGGGTTTTTGAAGCCGGTTTCTGTGGAACTGAAGAACTTGCTATCGTTCAGATACGTGAGAAGAACAGCTARTTCTGAGCTCGGCGTTTCCTTCTCGCATTGAGGAATTACCTTTGTAACAGGCGTTTGATCTTGCAATCTGGTGTGCAGGGATATTTTCCTGTGACGGTTTTAAAATCTATGCTGTTACATGTTCATCAGTGAACGCGTAAAGTATTTATGAAATACAGCATAATAGCTTAAAAATATCTGAGGATATAACTGATACCACGTGTGAGAGTTACTCCTCTGAGTGCGACAGAGCTATAGTGGCTATTGGTAGCGAGGATCGCTTAATGCATAGGAGAGAACAAAATTGCTCGGAGTGTTTATGTTCCTGTTTTGCTCTCCTCCTCCATTGTTTTGCAGAGGTCCAGGATCCAGGTGTGGCTCTATGAGCAAGTGAACATGCGGATAGAAGGCTGCATCATTGTGAGTATCAGGATGTCCCCTTGTTATTCTTTAGTTTTTTTGGGTTTTGGTTTTTTTGTTTGTTTGGTTTTGGTTTGTTGTTTTTGTTTTTGTTTTTTTTTTTCCAGATTCATAAAACTATTTCTTCCTGTCAAGAAAAACTAGCAGGGGGGGTGGAAATACTTCATGCCTCTCCAGTGAATGGTCTTAATTGTCCAGCTGACGTCAGCACAGCTAATGATAGTTTGTATCGTTGTTGATGAAGTTTAGACCGGGGGACTTGGCTCACTGACTGCTTTTGTTGCTTGTTTTTAGGGCTTTGATGAATATATGAACTTGGTGCTGGACGACGCAGAGGAGATTCACTCCAAAACAAAATCAAGGAAACAGCTGGGTACGTCAGTATGTCTGTGTAACCTGAGTGATGTCTGAAACCTGGTTGTGTGAGCCTTCYGAATAGCCACACTTTAAAGTACAAAACACATGAAGAGTGTTGGGTTTGAAGTACAGTGAGTAGATCCTGGCTAGGTCTCGGTTCCTGCTGTTTCTTGAGCTGGTGGTTTTGTTGAATGTGCAGGAGAATCTGCCTCTGCCTGAGGCTGGTTTTTGCCTTTCAAACGTGTGTAATGACGTGTGGACTGCGCTGCTCTTTGTCTGCAGCCAGGGTGGCTGGAGGGGTCCAGTCAAACTCCCCTCAGCTACAAYCAACGCAGGTGGCCCTGAGCAATTCTGGCGCTTGCTGTGCCATCTCCCAGTCGAAGCAGGGAACCACCTAAGCGGTGGTATTTAATATTTACCACCTGCTGATGAGGATAAACAGCAGTCTGTGACAAATGACATGTTCAGGCTCTTAGTGGGGACAGAGGGCTGTTCAAACACCGAGCGCTGGAGTGGAGATTGTGTCTGATAACGTCGTAGTGTGAATTGTGAATGTGGGCCCTGCACGGCCATGCGTACAGTCCTGTGGTGTGGCCAGATGGGAAGGGACTCTGTGTTACTGATAACAGCCTGGTCAGTTGTCCTGTGGGCGTCTTCTTGCAAGCACCTTTGCCGTTGTTAAATGTTGTTTGAAAACGTGAGGTTATCGTCAGGGTCTGGGATCTCTCTAATCCCCCGTTTCCTTTCTCTGTGTTGCAGGTCGGATCATGTTAAAAGGGGACAATATCACTCTTCTACAAAGTGTTTCTAACTAGGATTTGTTGTTCTTCACTTAGAATGGGGGCTATGGTGCTTCGGAGTGAATAGAGTGCTAGTGGGAGCAGGACAGGAAGTTGTGCGTAACCGGGGTCGCATGCAGAGCTGAAAACTGTGTGTTCCTTTGTGCAAGTAATTTTTTTTTTTTTGTAGTTTGAAACGATGCACAATGTATTTCACAAATAAACATTTTTCACATTAACTGTAAATGTAAATCTGCTTGCTTTCAGTCTCATGTCCTTCTGTGGGTGGAGAAGGGGGAGGAATGTATTCAGAGTGATTTTCACCGTGGATCTGTGTAGTCTCTGATAAATATCTGTGYGGTCTGGAATGTTACATCTATTCTTTGGGCAGAGTCTCTAGATTAAACCATGGCACTGTTAAATAAGTTGGGATATCAGATGTATCAGTTGGGTTTTTATCGTGTTGGTTTATTACTATTATCTGTTTGAGGATCTGGCTGTTCTGTTTAAGTTTGCACAATAGAGCTGAGTTGCTTATCACATCACCCTAGCTTACTTGGGACTATCAGTCCCCTCTGCTGCTTTTCTGATGTAAAGAAAGAGAAAAAAGAAAGGTTTTGGCTGTAATTGTAACTCAGAGACTAAGATACCTGGATGGAAAGAAATGAATCTTGATACACAGGCTGCGCTAGAAATCATTTAATAAGCTTTCAGTATTTCAAAACTTAAATTTGTGTATCATCTTAAGCATGAAAATTAATAAATTCAAGATGGAAGATTTCTTGCTTCAGAGGGTAGAAATATATGAGTCTTCTGGCAGAGATCATCCAGCATGCTTCTCCCGTTCCCAGAAGTCATCCATCAGGAGTATCGTAGCAGATGTTCATGGTAAGAAACTTTTGAGAGGCAGCATGACGTACTACAGTGGCTGAAACAGCTCCAGCTGTACGGCCTGCTAACAGAGTCAGTAATTTTGTATTTGTGTTCACAAGCTGCAAAGTCCTTTCAACATAGAGCAAACAGAAATAAACCTACCAGTGTCATTTAGTAATAGAAGTCATCACCAGAAGCTAGCACTTACGGAATAAAACAGTATTTTAAGAGGTCACCTGCATCTGCTTTCCATTTTATCCTTGGCATACCAAGTGAGGCTTTCAGGGAAGGCAGGAAGGAATTGTCTCAGTCAGGAGTTCAGGTGTTGCAGTAAGGGGTATTTATGATGCAGTGCTGTAGAATTTACCTGCCTTGCGTCTCTTTGTTGTTACAGACAGATGATGGCCTTGGGACTCTATAAAAATGCAGACTCTCTTCGAAGTAATTTTGAAGTAACTTGGAAGTAATCATTTCTCTTCCCAAGTGTTTGTAACTTTTTACTAATAGTGTGTTTTTAGAAAGAGGTTATTTAATGGGATGTGTTGCATCACATTGCTTGGCTCCAGTTTATCCAGGGCCACTGAAATAAAACTGGCTCGGAGCCTACAAGGGTCTGTCCCTCTTCCGCTTTGCACATGGCTGGCAAGCGGCTGCTTTTTGAGAAGAATTGGACATTAGGAGAAATAGCTCGTTCTTATCAGCAGTGCTGCCGCCAACTCCAAATTGTGCACTTCAAGACACCGTAATGCCTCCTAAAGCTCCTCTGCTCTTTGATATTATCAAATTAGTGCGAATGAACGTCAATATTGGAGTAGGTTGATGATGGGAGGAAGGAAGTCCAGGCTAATCAGCTCTGAAGCATCTCATGATAAGGTACCAAAATAGGCAGTAATTACATGCGTTGGGGGAGTTGCAGAAGAAAAGGAGAAGCTCCCCAGCAGGAAGCCGTGAAAACTGCAGAAAGCCTGCAGGAGACTCCAGGCGTGTGTGGATGTCCAGGAGGAAACACAGCCCCATTGTTTGAGGAGCGCCTGGCAATGGAGCGTTGTGGTCCAAGAGCAGAGCTTCTAGGCATTACCAGCACATAGATGGGGCACAAAAACAATTCTGGCTTTGCCGAAACTGGCTTCCCAAGAAGCACTTGTCTGTCCTCATAAAAACCACAGGACTGACTCATCTAAATGCTTGCTGATTTTTTTAACCCCGAATCCTTCCAGCTTCCTGAGCGTTTTCAAGCTGCAGGCAGCAAGAAGGTAACATCTCATGAGCCGCTCGAACCATGCAGTGCCAGAATGAGACTCAAACTGGCTGCAAAAGAGTGCGGTAGACAGAAGGGGGTGCTGCGGCCTCGGCCAGCTCCCCCTGCCCCTCCAGCAAAGTGTCATAAGCCTCCGCAGGAACATAGAGTTCCCCAGCATTCAAGCAGCTTTATTGGCTCCCAAACAACCTGGAAGAAAGCAAACTGGGCTGTCTGGTGCAGGGCTGCTCTCAAACGGTGCGGTGGCCGGACAGGGTGCCTGGATCTCCTGGGCACCGGCACCTTCCCCGGCTCGTCMGCACCCTGGGGTGTCCTGCTCCTGAAGGGGATGAGGAGTAGAAGGTTCTGGTTTTGGCTGAGCAAGAGGCAGTGAGGAGGAGCAAGGTAGAGTGAACGCTTGCAATTGGGCTCTGTGTTTAGAAAAATCCCATCGCTTGGCTTTCTGCTGCCTTGAAGCCTGTTGTGTTTGCTTTTGCAAATTGTACTTTTCCATAACGTGCAAATTCCTTTCCCTCCAGTGCGGGGGTGGGGAGGGAGCGGGGTGGGTCGGGGGGGGCACGTGTGAAGGCTCCTTTTGAAGAAGATGCCTTGAGGTGGCATTATTAGGAGTGCCCCAGCGTGCTGGATTATTGCAGTGGGATGTCATGTTGTGGCGCAAATACCACGCTGCAGTGTTCGCACATCTCTAGGAAACAAAGTGCCTATGGCAGGGTTTGCCAGAGAAACTTTTCTTACCGCTACCCGCGCTCAGATATCTGTCACAACCAAAAATCGAGCTGACGGTAGTTTTAGATACCATCTCACCGTACCTGAATGTCTGTTTTGTAGAAATAGAGCTTGCTCTTTCTTAAAAAACGAGTGATTGAGACCTGCTTCTGCACTAATGATGGCACAGGTTACATAAGACAGAGCGCTCTACCATGCGGCGTTTCAGTTTGAGACCGTTGCGCTGATTGTGGCAGGCGGATGAGAGCCCACTCAGATCCAGGTGGGGCTCTGCAGTGTTTGGTTTTTCTTAAAAGTGTTAGCACCTTTAACAGCACTGGAAGGTGCTTTGAGTAAATATTTGTCCCTCTTCTCTGCCTGTGGCTTTGAGGTTCTGGGAAAAAGGCTGCATTTCTTCCCTTTTGTACTTGGGAATTGCTTGCCCTGGCCCAGCCCAGTCCTTTTGCAGGATGAGACTCTCTGTGCTTGTGAAAGAGCCCCCCGAGGAGGGAGGCAGAGTGGTCCTGCCTTTCCAGAGGGGAACACTTTCTCTGTGGTTCTTTGGTAGGATGCAATGATTTGTAGGGCAATTTTATAGATGCTTGAACCTAAACCTCTGAGCCAGCCAGCTGCCTGCAGGTTGGTGCCCTTCCTGGCTCTTGAAAGGCGTCATTGCCCTTTTGCTCAGGCTTCGTGGGATGCAGTGGGCTCTGTCCTTGGGCAGGACATGGGTCTGTGTTGGCAGGAGCACCGCAAACTGGAGCAGACACCTTGCATAGCCCGTGACTTCTTGCTGAGCTTGGGCTACCTTCAGCATTTACTGTCTTTTCAGGCCTGTAACCTTCTGAGTGTCTGTAAAATAAGTAAATGGGGAGATGGGATGTGTAGCTGTGCGGGCTGTACAAGGGGAAAATCACCTTTCCCTCCGTCACGCTCTGCCACCACCCTTGATCCCACAGAGCTCCCTTCTCCCGAAGCCTTGCCACCTCGTGCTTTAGTGCACATTATCTGGGAACTTACTTCAAGTGCTGGTATGTTTTAAGGATTGTGTGCCTAAAAATAATAGTATCAAACAGACAACAGTGGAAGGTCAAGGACTCAAACGGCTTAGAAGCTGTCCCCTTAGGGCAGCATCTGAATATGGAAAACTTGTGTGGAGGGTAGAGGCAGGAGCTGGGGGAGAGCAGCCTTAAAGCGCTGTAGTGCTTTCCTAAATTCCCTGCCTGTTCTTGTTCCAGTTCCACATGGGCATTGAACTGTTTGGGATTGTTTTTGCCATGTTTCTCCCTGGGCAATAAAACTGGTCCCCTCTTTGGCTGGAGATGGGGTTGGTACCCATCACGAGCAGATAGGATGCCAGGGGGAGAGGAGTTTGCTGGGCAGCCATTTTGCCCTTCTTCCCCCAAAGTCCTTGCAGAAGGGCTCTCGTCGCACACAATGCCAAAAACTGGCTCCAGCAGGTTTTGTTCGTGGCAGTACCCTCCGTTGGCAGCCCACACACAAGGTGCCCAGCATGGCTGCCCCCCCGTCGTGCCTTTTCACATTCATACCCACCAGGGGCATCGTTACTATTGTTTGTAACATCTCTTGGAAAAATGAGTCATGGGCATTTTGCCTGCCCTCAGCGGGGAAACTCTGCCACATTAGCAGCAGCAACGCCCGCCCCCCCGCGCCGCAGCCTCGCATACCAGCAGGCCCCTTCGTGCGAGGAGCTGGACTTGCTTCGCTGAAGTTGGTCGATGTTACTGCTTTTCTTGCCAGYGGTAACCTGGGCTTCAGGGAGGGTGTTGTTCCCTGATTCCCCGTGCACAAAAGCCTGGATGGAGTTCTGCCCAAGGTGTCGTAGCAAACTCTATCACCCAAAAGACGACCCGGTTCCCACAGGTCTTCCCTCCTGTGCCTTGAGCTGCAATATTTAAGCCCAATTTTCCTGCACTTGTCTTTGGGCTGTGTTCCTACCCAGCACAGCGTCACGGTGGATAATGTTTTCTGGGCTTCTCCCGCAACGATACCAGTTTGTCTGCAGCAGAGATAGAGATCGTTATTTACAGCTCTGCTCCGCGGGGCAGGCTGTCATCTAACTGCAGGATTTGGGGTATAGACGTGGTAAAACAAAGACACGAGATAGCTTCAGGTTTGGGCAGTTTATTTTACTCACACGTGAGTATTTATTAAGACCCAGGACGCTCAGGTCCTATTCCAGGTTTTTGCCTGTCTCACCAGAAAAGGCGTATGAGATCAGGTTTGCAGAAGGCTTTGCCTTACTGCAAGGGCCAGAGCTTCAAAAGCAGACTGAGCTTTCCTGTGGGTCCAGCCCTGATTCTGGCTGCTGCTTTTCAGAATTTTGTCTTATCTGCTATTCTTCAGTCTCTTGTCTGTGAAATAGGAGCAATATCTAATAGTCCCCTGGGGGGGTGATGGCTGATGGAGTGGTGCGATGTCCTCAGCTGAGTGGAACAGCGCTGCGCACCGACCTGCTGTCTCTGTGGCTCTCCTGCTGCCAGGCAATCTGGTTTGAAAATAAATCTGAGTTTTCCGGGGACACTTCTCTCCTTCCCTCTGCTCCCTGTTGGGTGGGTTAAGAGTTAAGGAGGCTATTCAGGTGGTTGTTTTTCATCTTTAAACTGAGCTAGAAGTAGACCAGGTCCAGCTGGTGGGGATCTTAAAGGGTTGCTGGACCTCAGTTGCATTTTGTACATTAAGATGCTACAAAATAGAGGGGAAGTTTGACCAGCCGCCGTACCCCGAGCATTTGACCCAGACACGAGGGTCCCCCACTGCACAGGGACATCCAGCGTGCCTGACCGTGGTTTGTGTCGGTGGCACCTGCAGAGCTGCTCTCTGCCCCTCGAGCGCTTGTCACCCTGCRGAGCACGGGCAGCCCCGAGCTGCTCTCGGGGGCCCCCTCCGCCTTGCCACGTGCAGGTGTCGGGGGGACAGGAGGGCAGCGCCAACGGGAGCCACGCTTTGGTGGAGATGGGCTGTCGAGTTAGCAGTACAGCAGGTACCAAGCATCCGCTCTTGAAAAGGCTTTGTTCTCAGCTGGGGCACGGCAGACCATATTGCACCACTGCCTCCTCCCTGAAGTACAGTGTTTTGGAGCCCATCCCTTTATCGTAAATCAACAACAGAGCTAATACTCATATCGAGGAAGTGAGATAATATCAGAGCCCAAGGTGGGCTCCGAAATGGGTGCGTGAGACATGCACAAGTTTGGGGGGAGAGGGAAAGGGGGGCTGCGGTAGGAGCTCTTTATCTGAGAGGAAATTGTGCTATTCAAGGGGGAGAGAGCGTGTGCGTGTGTGTCTATGTGTGTGTGTGCACATTTGTGTAAATAACACTTGCCAGGAGTATGAAAGAGCCCCCGGTGCAGGACAGGCTTGCTGCCAGCTCCTGCCAGCACCTGGGGTCAGGTTGGCACGTTGCAAACGCAGGCTGATCCGTGTGCACCCGGGCTGGGGTCGGTCTGGCCCCGACGGGGAGCCAGTCACTGCCGCCTCCCTGGGCTGGCAGCTTGAGAGGATGAGATCGAGTCTCCAGGAGACCCAGGGGATCACGGCAGAAGCAGCCAAAGCAGCATCAGACCTCCCAGAGCCATGGGGTGCAGTCCCAGGGGATGGGTACCCTTGGTACCCAGCGTGCTTGACCTCTGCAAACTGCAGCCGGGCTCSCCGAGGGAGGAAGCATCCCCTTGCTCCATGGCGGAGACACGAGGCCCCAGGGAGCAGAGGGATTTGGTTAGAGGCAGGCAGCGCAGCAGTGCCAAGATCCAGCGTCTCTTATCACACCTTACCTGTTTTTCCCAAATAGCTTCTATTGATCCCCAAACAAATCCCTCGGTGCTTTTTCCAAAAATTAATCTTAGAGGCATTTGAGAGGCAAGGTCCACCCTCATCTTCTGATTAGAAGCAGTGAGAATTCCCAGGATTAAAACATAAACAAACCAACCCAGGTTGAATTTACACCTTTATTAGCTGCAGTTGCTTCCCTCTCTTTGAAAAACCCAAACCCTGTTATTTGTTCTTGCGAAGCCGAACTTGGTCTGGGGCTACCGACAGCCTGGGCTGGGCTTTTCCCCCTCCGAGGGTGACAAGACAGGGGTGGGCTGGTGCCCAGGCAGCACCAAGGTGCATTTGGGCAGTGGGGAAAGATGCTCGGCRGCAGCTGATCTGAGCCCAGACTTTGTACAGCTTCTCAGCCCTCCGGCGACAGGGCTGTGGTCCAGGGAGCCGGGGACAGCTGGGGGGGCCGTGCCGTCCAAGCCAGCTCTTCCAGCTTGTCTGGGACCTCTCTGTGGGTTATCCGGGAGGGTGGTTGGACCCCTGGGGAGGGGGGCTCTGCTGGGTCTGAGCCCAGCTCTCTGCATGGTGGCAGGGCATGGCAGCGAAGCTGTCCCAGGCTGATTGAGTTTCTGCAGCGTGGGCATCCCCTTGCCCAGCTGAGCTTGCCAGCGCTGCTTTGCCCAGCCCCGGCCCCTTCCTGGGGCTCAGCCTGGGCTCCCTGGATGAGTTGCTCCCTTCCCCAGCTGTTGTGAGCAGCCTCGTGCTGAAAAGGTGTCTCTGGGGAGAACATCTCTCTTTCCTGCTCCATCAATCTCCCAGCCCACCTCCAGCACCGCCTGATGTGCTGGGGCAGCGGCAGGCTCCAGAGGGCTCAGCAGTGGGCTGGAAACGGCTCCCTGCTCCTTCCCCCTCCCCCAGCTTTTGCATAGCACCCAGATTTATTTTTTACATAGGAAGGAGCTATGCAAATAGGTCCTGGGCCTGGGGTGCTGCACAAATAGTGAAGGGAGCACACAGGGCTGCGTCATCCTTTCCCAAGTACCTTTGATGGTACCAAGTACCTTTTCCTTTGGTGCTAATGGAGAAGTCGGGCTTTGCAGCGGACAACAGCAAATGCCCCTTGCTCCGTGTGCCTGGGGGATGTCGGTCTTTAGGGGATGCTGTGTGATGAGAGGAGGCAGCAAAAACGTAGGGATGTGGCAAGGCGGCCATGGTGCACCTCCTGCGGGTACGGAGAGGGGAGCACCAGCAAATGTGGCCAGCAAGGCAGCGCGGCCACAGCCCCGTCCAGTGTGGCTGGAGCCTGGGCACCTCCCCGGGCTGCCAGCCAGCAGCAGCGTGGCAGCTCCATCCTGCTCTGCTACAGAGGTGGATGGCTCCTGGCAGCAGACGGGGCTTCGGCTCCTACCGTAAATGCTGGGTGGGTTTTTATCCCTCGCCCTGGCGCAGGTTTGCTGGAGTCCGCAGGGAGGGAGACAGCGACCTCAGCCCCTCCGGGGTGAACCCTCCCTGCTCTCGCCCCATCTCCGTGGGGCGTGGGGGTTTCTCTGTGTGCTCCCTGCTCGGATGGGTGGTCCTGGCGCCTCTGCCTGTGCTGTGCTGGGCCGTGCCCTGGCCTGCGCGGGCACGGGCGGGCTGTAGTGTGCCGTGCCTTTTTAGGAAGGGTGGTGGGGAGGGGGTGGGGAAGGAAACATGCCTGCCTCGTTATTTAGTGTCCCACACACAGAGCCTGCCTGGCCCTCGGGAAACCTCCATCCACTGCGCGGCTGGGATCTGCAGCGAAAGCAAACAATGGGATCCCCAGAGACAACAATGCCCCATTGTCCTTTGAAGCCATAACAATGAAACAATAGACCACAGTCTGCTCCCTTTATTCCCAGGCACGCCCCCCCGCAGCCCCGTCCCGCGGCCCCGGGGCTGTCTGCGTTTGGGGGCTCACACCATCCCCGAGGACCCGCCGCCGCTGCTCGCTGCCCCCCCATCCTGTCCCACACGGTCCCTTCCCTCATTTGCGGGGTGAGTCTCGGGGGTCCCTGTGGCTTCCCCGTCCGCGCGGGTTGTGCCTGAGAGGAGAAGGAGGTGGCTTCTAGCGGGCTTTGATCCTCAGGGTTTCATCAGCGGGAGGGATGGAAAAGTCCCGTTAGGTCATGCGGTCCATGCCCCGGAGAACAGCAGGGCTTTGTTGTCTCCGGGGATGGCCACTTGTCAGCTCTCGCCGTCACGGCACTCCCTGAAGGTTTCCTGGTGTATCCTCCTCCTCTTGGGGTTAGAAACAGCCCCAGCGGCTGTGCCCACCCTGGTCGCTGCAGACACCCCCAAATGCTCTGTGGGAGGGTGGGCCTGGGGAGGAGGCAGGAGGGGATGTAGGCAGGAGGAGGGGATGGGGTGTGAGGGGACCCCACCATCCTGCAGGAGCTGGGGCACCTTGGGGACCTTTGAGCTGCTTTCCAGACGCCTCTGCTCTCTTCCCTCTGCCTCCTGGCTGCATCCAGCCATCCTCAAGGATCAAGCCCTCAGCTGCCCTTTGCTTCCCTGCGGTCCCCAGAAGCTGCCAGGGGCTGTCTCGGAGCAGAGGGGTGAATCCCCTCCCTGCTTTGCCAGATGGGCTGCAGCCGACCTGGGCACTGGTGGCTGGCAGTGTGTGGGGGGGTGCCCACCCTGCAGCCCCGAGGGTCCCTCTCAGAGGGCACCCGGTCACCATGCAGCATGGGGGAGATGCTGGGGGGGCACTAGGCAGCGGGAATGCTGCTGCAAGGCAGCCTCGGTGTTTCCTGCCATTGAACACTCTCCTCGTCCCTTCACTGGCTCCCAAAAGACACGGACAGGGGAGAGTCAAGGTTGTCACTAACTGGGGACTGCCAGGGCCAGGGCTGTCTGGCCGGGCTTGGATCTGGTGTGGATCAGGGCTCAGATCCCCATCCTGGCTCTGAGAGTCAGAGCAGGCTGCATGCTGGACCTGGGCACCTCTCCGTGCCTCTGCTTCCCAGCTGTGCATGTGGCTGTAGCACATGGTCACCATCATGTCGGTGTCAGCATCCTCGGCTCATCTAGTGAGAGTGGGGCAGCAGCAAGTTGGGGTCCGATTTGTCCTTTTCCTGGTGCTCGTTTGTCATGGAGGGAGAGGGGAACCCAGTGACAGGCTTGGGGACATGGGGACCCTGGTCTCCCCACAGGCCACYGCCAGCCCCCTCCTGCACCCCGTGGGAGCTCCCGGAGGCCCCCCCCCCAGCTCCTCCCGGTTACCTATGGGCAGACAAACCCACCTGAATAGGTAATGAAAGGAGGAGAGAAAAGAGCCTGGAGTACATTGTGTTTCCAACAGGCCGGGAACAATTGCTAAATACAAATCACACAGAGAAAAGGGAGAGAGAGAGAGACAAAAGAAAGAACCCCAGCACAAAGGAGAGGAATGAAATGGTAAGTAAAGTCAAACAAAAAGGAGCCGGGCTGAGACAAAAGAAGGGAACAATATCCCCGAGGCAATAGGCTCCTGAACAATGGGGACAGTGACAGCGGCACAAAGGCACACTGTTTGCAAGTAGACGTTATCTCACACAGCCACTGGCAGGCCTGGCCCTGGCGCTTCTATTTTCAGGGATGCTTTTGTGCTGTGCTGAACAATATTCCTTGCATGGCTGCAGATAGAGAGATGAGGGGGGTTTGGTTCTATTTTTTTGCCTTCCCGGTGCCAGCTCTGTAATAAAAACAGGTTCAGCCCTTTGGAGAGCGGGACATAGCAAGGGGGTGGGTGGGCAGAGCCAGCCGAGCTGACCCACTGATGCCAGGGTCGGTGCAGCTTCGCTGGTGGACGAGCACTGGCCGATGCCACCTCCTGCAAGGGCCAGGCTGGGACCCTGCGCGGCCGTGGCAGGGCCGGCACCCCAGCCCCGACATTTGCATTCAGCCAGCTGCACTTGCAGGCCTGAAACCAGAACTGGGCAGACCAGAAAGATGGCTTTTCCCAGCTGCTTTTGTTTCAAGCACTTCAGTTTTTAACCTCTGAAGTGTGCGGTCAGGGACAGAGGTGCCTGTTGGGCTGAGAACCCTCCCGGGTGCTGGCAGAGCTGCCTGGCTGCTGCCAGGCATTGCTCCCTGGCATCCCTCCACACCCGTCCCCTGCTCCATGGCCACGGGTGAGTCACTCAGCCCCGATGAGTAGAGGCGATGGCACAGTTCGGAGGGGTTAATCTGCAGATTACGGCTCTGCCATGCTCAGACACCGCAGTCTGCCGGAGCAGAGTCTGTCCCCGACCGATCCAGCCTCTTCCTGCCAACCACCAAGCTCAGTTTTTTGCACAACCCAGAGCCATAGGAAAGGGTGAGCAGGCGGCTCCCTTTCTCTCTTGTAATACTGGGGCTGACAGGAGCTGTGCGGGCGCTGCCATGGTTAACGGGGCTGGGGCAGGACGGGGCTCTGCTCTGCGCCTTCTGTCTTGCCTGCTGCTTGTGCAGGTTGCTGGTCCATTGCTGTCCCCAGCATCCCGCATCCTCAGCTGGTGTAAATCAGCGGCAGCCCCTTGGGATGTGCCATGTGAGCCGGTACGTGGCTGCTCCCATCAGACAGGCTTTCCCAGCCCATGATGGAGAGCTCGCTTGCTGTGCCTGTGATGGTTCGTGGGCTTTAGTGGAGCTCATGCAGGTTTTGTCCAGCTCTTGCCTGGAAAACCCTCCTTTGGGGCCTTCCCAGTTGTCTCCCGATGTCTGGTCATGCCTGGTAACGGGCTGGCTGCGTTGCAAGCCCGGGGTCACGCTAATGTGGTTACACACCAGCGCATTTACCAACAGCGTGGGGTTGTTATTGCAGGGCATGTTATCAAAGCACCCCATCTGCAGCACCCAGATGCTTTCTAATCCAGCTGGTCCCGTCCATTTGGGCAGGGAGTGATGTTCCCACAAGGCACCCGTCCCTTCCTGGAGCTCCCAGCATGCTCATGCCCTTTTCCCCTCTGGTCTCACACTCRGAAAGCCATCCCTCCTACGCCGCCCCACCGCGAGCTGCCACAAACCATGGGGACGTCACCCAGTTACCGTAAGTGACTTGGGAGAGGAGAAATCAGGGTGTTGCGAAGACAGAGTCAAAGACACCCCGTATCGGTGCTGATCTCCTGAGACACCCAGTTTTAGCAGATGGGTTTAGCTCTCACTTGAAAAGCTGCATTTCTGATATTGATCACGTTATCTGAGGGTACATCCTGTTGCTAAGTTTGGCTGCTTCCTCCGTTCAACAGCTGTTGTGCAGCTACAGCTGCTTTAAACCTGCGCGGCGGGGATGGCGTGTGTCGCGGGGGGGGGGGGGTTGGTGCTCATAAAAATGGATCCCGGGTTTCATTTGACCGTGGTGAGCAAGAGCGATGCAACGTCTCGGAGGTGCTGCGGTGAGCAGGGTTGCATCCTGCCCTTTCCTGCCCAGCCAGTGAATCATGGCACGACCAGATGCTGAGGACATGGCACTGGGGCGTAATATTTGGGGCACTAAATCAAAGCAAAACGGCAGCGTCTTACATTGAAGTTGTTCTCAGGAAAACGGTTCCCTAATCCTGACCACCCGGTATCTGATTTTGCGGTTGTGTACGTACACGTGCTCTGAGCTGTGTCTCGAGGTGCAAAGCGAGCACAGGAACAGTCGTTCTCCCCAGGTTAAAGCCCCTGTACCCTCTGTGGCTTGCCAGAGAAGCAGCCCCGTGGTGTGCGTCCCGCCCTGCCCGCGGCAGATGCTCRGCAAGACCAAACCCTTTGCAAGTCCCTGTTTCCAAAGGGTGCATTGGCCCTGCTGTGTGATGGGCACCAACAAAAATCGCCAACCCCGGGGGCTTTAACCCCCTCTGCCCTCTCCGGGGCAGCAGCTCTGCCCTCGCACCTGCACCCCTTGCTCTGGCACTGGGTCGCCGGTTCCCCCGGGCTCTGCCGTGCCGGGGAGTCACCGATCTCTGCATTTAAAATCCCCGGAGGCAGGATGATGCTCTTTGGTCTTCTTGGGAGAGGCGAGCGCAGCAGCCCGCTCCTCCTTGCTCCGGGCAGCCCTTTCCGACCATCACCCGGCCCTGGGGGCTGGGGCGGGGAAGTGTTGCCTCTGCTCATCCTCTGCCTGCCTGTCTGTGTCAGGAATTTCTCTCTTCTCCCAAGCCTGGTGGGCAAAAACAAGTCTGGCTCTTTCTGATATAATTTTGTGAAGTTGGAGCTCTTTGCTGCAATTAGCTGGTATTTAAACCCTCGCTAACCCTTAACATCCTAATGACAATAATAATGATGCTCCACACGTCCTGCAGTGCCACGCATCTAAAGATTACACTCGCTAATTAATTAAGGCCCGACCCCCCCCTACTTTCCTCACTGAGGAGAGAAATCGCTAAGAGTCTCTTAAGAAAGGACATAAAGGCAGGGAAATCCAGGCACCAAAACAAGACAAATGGGGATTTGAAGACAATCCGGGCTGGGCCCATGTGACCCGAGGAGTGGACCAGGCAGGAGAAAGGATAAAAATGCCAAGCACAGAGCGGCGAGAGAAAACAACCGCCAGCTTAAAAACCCGGGGAAAGAAAAGCACCAAGATGAAGGGAGTGACAAAGCATCAAAGGGAAGAAAAACCAAAGGCGTCGGAACAAAGGACAAGCTGGAACAAAGGACCAAAGAGGGGAGAACAAAAGCACTAAATAGAAAACAAAGGCAGGGGACAAGAAAAGCCCCTCTGTCGGGGCTGAGCTGGAGGGTCCCGGCCCGGCGGGAGGTGGGTGGCACGGGYGGTGCTGCGGGTCCCCGCTGGAGCCGGGCTGGCGGAAGGCGCCGGAGCCTGGGAGCGGAGGCCCCGGGAGCCCAGTTTCGCCTTTGAATTGGAGGCGATGGAGGTCGGCAGCAGCCTGGGGACGCAGCTTTGCTCCCGCGCTGCCCTCCGGCCGCGGCCCCCTCCCGTCCCGCTGTGTGGTCCGGCCATCCCCTCCCTCCCCACGCGTCTCTCCGGCACAGCCTGCTCAGCATCACCCCTCTGTGCTCCCCTCCCCACGCTCCCCCGCCACAGACGCCCCGGCGCAGCCCCCTGCCCCGTCTGCTGCCCCAGCCCTGCGGCGTGGGGATGGCTGGGGATGCTCTGGGGAGGCTGCCAGGCTGGCTGCATCCTCCCCACCCCGTGGCTTTCCCTTAGGAGAGGAGCTATCGGTCAGTGCTCTGTGTGTGGCTAGCCTGGTCCAGCCTGCTGGGCTGTGCTCTGGGGAGGACGATTCGCATCGTCTGGATTAAAAACAACAGCGGCATTCAGGTTGGGAATAGAGAGTTACAGAGATGCGATGCTGCTTTGTTTCCTCTCCCCGTCGAATCCCTGTTTGCAGCTGAAAATCCCTGGCAGGGTTGTTGGCACACGGGGGTCCGGCTGTGTTACGTGTGCCGCCTTGTGGGGGGATGCAGTGGGTACCCCAGGGTCAGGCAGCTGGCGCGGGGTGAGGATGGTGACGGTGGACGGGAGCCCCGCCGGAGCCAGGGCGCTCACAGCTGCAGCTGCAGCAGGCGCTCTGCTCTGCCCGGGGTGCTTTGGCTGCTTGTAGCTGCGATGGTTTTGGAAGTGGCGGGTGATTTCACTGTCTTTTGGAGGTGCCAATCTGGCAGGCTCTCGGGCAGCCGAAGAACCATGCAGAGAGAGCCAGGGGCTTTCTGAAAATCCCCCTTCCACACCCAAAATGTGGCCCCGGTCCCGGGTCTGTTCTCCATCACCTGCCCTGGCCGCACACCTTCGCCACGAGCTGGGTGGYGGCAGCTCCTCCGTGTCCTGCCTGCAGGCAGTGCTGGCCAAAGCCACCCTCCTCCACCAGCACATCGCCCTCGGCAGAGGCTGGCAGCTGGCTGGGAGGAGGCCAGGGCAGTGGGATGTGGGGTTTTAGCTGGTGTCCRAACACTTGCAGCCGCAGCATCATGTGCTGTGTCTGCCACAGGGACCATTTCGGTTGTTTCTAAATGTTCTGCCCAGGTATTTCTGCTCAGGCACCAGCCGGAGTTCACCTGTGATTTCAGCCCATGCCACCCCAGCTCTGCTTTCCTGCAGAATCATTATTTGCTCAATTTTACTTTGCTTTTCAGTCGAGTCTCTGAGCATTGGCTAAGAACTGAGCTGCTCCGAGTGCGCTCCCCATAGAGCAATCCTGGAACATCTTGGTTTTATTATGCCCAGATTAGAGCCTGTTATGCTGCGGGTGGACTCGCTCACACAGCCCCGACTCCCTGCAGTAGCCGGGCACTGCCAGCGCCGGGGAGGAAGGCAGCATGGAGCTCCCAGCTGCTGGAAACGCCTCTGAAGTGGCCAGGATAAATTGTGGTGTTTGGGTGGAAATAATTGGTAGGTTAATTCCTGGAGCTCACCCACCACCCTGCTAGGAGCCCACAAGGGCAGGCGCCGGGTGGGGAGCAGGAGGAGAAGCTGCTGGCTCAGGGAGGGTTTGGGATGTGCTGCTTTCACAGCGATCGTCCCCCAGTGCACATGGCCCAGCCGTGTTCCCACCCTGAGCCCCAAAACCAGGGGGGCCGGGCAGGCAGGGACCATAGGAGCTCTGCCGGGAAGGCAGATGCAGGGAAAGGCAGCACCTGAGGGTGCAAGACCATCACGACAAGCTGCCTATCGCCTGGGGGGTGCAGAGGGCTGGGCAAGACAGGTCGCTGGCGGAGCTCTGCCGCTGGCCCTTGGCGTGCCGCGTCCCTCAGCCCTACGGACCACGAAAGCCGGATACAATGGGGTGAACCGAGGACAGCCCCAGAGCTGCCATGGTTCCAGAGGGTTTGAACTTCTCCGTTAGCATTGTCGTATCAGCTTGGGTTTAATGGGCTGCAGATGTCTGTCTGTCTGCCCGTGTGAGACCACAGTGTGTGCGCCTGGTACGACTCCCTGGGAGCTGGTTCTCGTGGTGCGGCCGGGGACGTGGTGCTGGCCTTGCCGGCGCGCATCCAGCCTTGGAGCCTCTTGGCCGGGGGCTTGTTGCTGGGTCTGGTGGGTTGCAAGGGACCCTTTTGGGTGCCTCTGCTCGCTCCGCCAGTCTGGCACAGCTCCTCCTTTCTGAGAAGTGCAGCGTGGCTGCCCACCGCCCCACAGCAGTGCAGGGACTCGACTTGCAGATGGGGACACTGTGGGGACGCCCTCATTCCACATGCATGGGGGTATCACGAGATGCACGAGGCAGGTCTGGAGGTGGGAGCTGGGGAAGGTTTGGACCCCATCATCTCCCCAGTCCACGGATGGCCAAGGCTCCCGAGCTGCCCCGTGGCGAGTTCATTCCCTCCCTGAGCTCCTCTCTTTCCCAGGGCCCCGCTTGTGCTGCTGCTTGCCCGAGGCCTCAGGGATGCCTCTCATGGTGCTCAGCACCCCCAGGGCCAGTGCAATGATAACACCATGCTCCTCTTTTCCRGCGAGGTCAGCAGTGTTTGTGCAATGCCTGGCCGGCACCCCCTCTCCCACTGCGTGCTGCAAGGGAGGGCTCTGACGGGAGCAGGGAAGGGAGGCAGGAGAGGGGCCTGATGAGCCCGACCTCTCTTGATACAGTGAGGAGGTGAGCTGGCACATGGCTCGCCGGGGTGCTGCCACCATGCCAGCCTGGGCCAGCTGAGCAACTCGCTGGCCAAACAGCCCCCGGGGGGGTGCGTGGCAGCAACCTCGCAGGCAATGGCAGCACCTTCATCCACATCTTCCCTAGATTTTCACAG
Source organism: Phoebastria nigripes (assembly GCA_035582835.1). Classification (NCBI taxonomy): domain Eukaryota; kingdom Metazoa; phylum Chordata; class Aves; order Procellariiformes; family Diomedeidae; genus Phoebastria; species Phoebastria nigripes. The sequence goes on along the minus strand of JAYKAV010003266.1, from coordinate 3,576,233 downwards.
GCAGCRCATGAGGTGAGGAGCCACGGGGGCAGCTGTCAGGACCCACGCAGCTTGCTCCCCGTTAGCAATCGCTTTGCAGCTTTCCCAGGCTGGTGAGGAGCAAAGCACATGCCCATTTCCAAACAATGGGCCTGCTTCCGCGCAGGAAGCAAGGTCGGATTTGTTCTCCCTGCTTTGCCCCCTCCGGCCAGTTATAAAGGGGCCAAGCCATTGTCTGAACCATTTCCATGACTCAGTCACCAGTATCCTGCGATCGAGAGGCTGGAACTCACAGCCAGCACAAAGCAGGAGGCACGGCTCCTGCGGCCAGCGGCACCGCAGGCTCCGCAGCAGGGTGGGGGGCTTGGGAAAAGGAAGGCGAGCACTGGCCGTGCCTTTCCCCTCCGTGCCCCCTGTGCTGGCGGCAGCGGGATCTTTGCCCCCACCAGCTTTCCTGGTCCCTCCACCCATTGTCCCGGCTTCCTTCTGCTGAGGGAAGCAGAAAGCCGGAGGAGGGATCACAGGGTGGGAGCAGCCCTGGTTGCTCACCCACGCACAGCCAGGTAGGGAGAGATGGAGCAGGAGCTGAGCGGGCCCCATGCAAGCCCCTCTGAAAGGATGGGGACCGGCTCTGTACCATCATGTCCATCCTGACACCTCCTGCCCATGGTCCTGGGGATGCCCAGCAGGTCCTGGCGATGCCCAGCACGTCCTGGGGCTGCCCCATGGGTCCTGGGGATGCCTCGCAGCAAGGTAGAGAGGAGATGCAGGTGGAGCTAGTGTGGCTCAAAGGAGGACATGGGGAGGAGCAGAGCCAGGGTGGGGACAGGACCCATGGATGCATGGGTGGTGACACCTGGGGATGGGCCACCACCTCCTGGCACCCATCTGGGAGGTGATGCTGGACCCAGGGGACCGCAGTGTGGCTAGCACCTGGGGGGACCTGCCAGGCACGGGGCAGGGAAGGCCACCATGGCCACCACGGCCACTGGGGATGGGGGGGAAGGAAAGGAAAGTGAAAGTCCGTGGCTGCTGCTCCGGCCTGGCTGTTGCTATGACGACCTGAACAAAGCTCCCGCTCCCTTTTTTTGGCTCAGTTGTGCGGGTCCTCGGCCCCTTTGTTAATTGTTTCCCTGTCCAGTTTGGGGGATGCGCCTCCCGCCTCCTCCTGCCCCCGGAGCGGTTCAGGGGGCCTCGCTGGGGCAGCCGCAGCCCCAGGAGCGCGCGGAGGTCACTATGGGCTCGCCTGCGCGCTCGGCGCTCGCTTGGCCACCGACAACCGTCTCCCTCACGTGACCTCTCGGGGTCTTCTCCCAAGCTGGGAGGTGGGAGCGGCTGGCAGCCGGCAGCGCCGGCAGAGAGGGGCCGGTGGCTTTGGTGGGCGCACGAGGCTGCCTGTGCTGCCCGTACATGGGATGGCACTGGGGGCAGCTGGTCCCCCCCCCAGCTGGGGAGGGGGCTTCAGAGGGGCTGGGGGGAGCCTGGCTGGTGCAGGGGGAGCCTTTGCTGCAGGTTCCGTACTTGCCGCATGGCCTCGGGAACGCCGTGTCCTCTCTGGGCCTCAGTTTCTCCATCTATGAAATGGGAACATGTATCATAACATTTTAAAGATTTCATTATACAAAAAAGACTCCTTTATGTTTTGGGGTCTGTGGGTGCAGCCCACTTGCTGCCTTTGGTTTCCAAACGCTGTCGTGCTTCGTGTTTAATCCTCTGGGTGAAGATGCCAGATGGAAAACTCTCCCAGATAACTTCTTGCCTGGCTCTGCTCAGCTCCGCTCATTCCTGTGTGATGGGGACAGGGCGAGGGGAGGCTGGGTGTCAGGGTGGATATGGGGTGTGGGTGCCCGAACCCCTCCAGAAACCCCATGTTCCTGGTTAGTCCGTGGCGGCTGGGGGAGCCGGGAGTCCCGGGAGCCCGAGCTCTTGTTTTCTTCTCCTGGGACTGGGTGAAAACAATGTTTGGAAAAAAGAAATTCCCATGGAAGAAAATGATGGTGTGGGGGAGGAAACAGCTTCGAGTCAATGGGAATTTTCCCTGTTGGTAAAACGTAAACAGTTCTCCTTCAATGTTGACATAACATTTTAAAGATTTCATTATACAAAAAAGACTGTTTGTCAACATTTGTTTGTCCAAACCAACCCCCTCACCCTTCAGCTGGAGCACCGTTTTGCTCCGAATTAAGCGTTTTTTTCCTTCGGGAAGGCGGGTGATGGCATTCCCTGCAGAGCTGTTGGTGGGGTGCAGGATGCGGGGCACTGGGCGAGCTCCTCAGTGGCTGAGTGGCCCTGCCAGGGCCCTGTTTCCCTGTTTCTGGGCTGGTTGTGGTGGTCTGGGCAAAGGAGCAAAAATTGGGGGTGATGTGGGGAGGAGAAGCTGGAAGCTGGGCTTTGGGGTCTGTCACTTGGCGTGCCAGGGTTTTTGGGACTCCCCCCGGAGCTGCAGGCTGCGCTCTCTGCAAGCCAGGCATCGTTCCAGCCCCTCTCTGGGACCGGGTAGGACCGGTCCCTGCACGGACGGGGGTCCCGGGGGGTGCCGGGGGGTCCCGGGGTGCCTCCCAGGACTCCTCCGAGTCGTGCCTCAGTCTTTGGGGGTGTCTCGGCCCCGCCACAGGACTCCAGGGCAGAGGGTGGGAGCAGTCCGGGGTCTCCCGGCGGCGTCACGCGTGGGTCCCCCGGCGGGGCAGGGGGTCCCGAGGGGAGGGGACGGGGCAGAGGGGCCGCCCCGGAGCCGGCTGCTGGCTGGCTGGACCGGTGTCCCTCCTCCTCCTCCTCCCCTCCTCCTCCTCCTCCTCCTCCTCCTCCTCCTCCTCCTCCTCCTCCTCCTCCTCCTCGCTCCCTCTCTCCGCCCGGCGCCGGGGCAGCTCCCACCGGAGGCGCTGGGGACATGGAGCGGACCTGAGCCGGGCGCGGCGGCGGCGGAGCCCGCACCGGCACCGGCGGCAGCACCGACAGCGGCGGCGGGGACCGGGGCGCAGCGCTGCAGCGCGGCGGAGCCGTGAGTGCGGCCGGGGGCAGGGGCGGGGGCACGGCCCGGGGCGGGCACGGGCATTGCCCGGGGGGGGCAGCGACACGGCCCCGGGGCGGCGAGCATCCTCCCGGGGCGGCGAGCATCCTCCCAGAGCGGCGAGCATCCTCGCGGGTCGCGGTCCCCGACGCCGGCTGGGCTGAGCGGGGCTGGGGGGGGCCGCCTGGCAAGACCCCCCGCAAAGCCCCTTTGCTTAAACAGCAGAAGGAAAAAGGGGAAGGGGGGTGCAGGGCCCGTCCCCCGCACAGCCCCGTCCCCGCTGCAAAGTTCAGGGGCTGCAAACTCTCCTCCGAGAGCCCCCCCCGCGCCGGCAGCCGCGAGGGAGAGCCCGGCAAGGCAAGGGGTTAAGCCACGGGCACCCCGGGGGCACAGGGCCGGCAGGCAAGGGGTTAATCCATGGACGACATCCTCCCCCCGCCCCGACCCYTGACCTGGCTACCAAGGGTTGCCCCGCTGAAGCCCCCTCCCCGGGACCCCCGTCCCACCCACCCCGGGGAGGTTTCTCGCCCCTTCCCGTTGGTCACCGTGGCTCCCGGTGGGACCTGTCCCCCTGTCCCGGGCACACAGCCCCGGCCCCCACTGGGTGCTCTGGATCGGGAATGCGGGGGCAGCGGGGTATAGGCTGGCAGCCCCCCCAGACACGGCACTGGGGGTCACAGCACAGACAGACACTGTGCACGGACAGACAGACGCGCTGTGCCAGCACAGCCAGCCACCGTGGCCAGCACAGATGGGCACAGGGCCCGGCTGTGTTCCCGGCCCCCGGCACACGCGTGTGTCCGCAGGGCTTGGGGCTGTTTGTGGGTGTTCGTGACTCTGCGGCGCTCAGGGCTTGGGGTCCCCATCCCTTGTCCCCTGCTGCACCATGGGATGGATGGGACACTCCTGCCCCGTCGTGCATCTCCCACCGCCTTTTCGAGGTATGCTCAGCAGGGAGAGGCGATTTCACTATTCCAGCCTGCCCCGGAGAGCCGCGTCCCTGCAGCACCATCTCCATCGGGAAGCAGGCGTGGGGTCCAGGCAGGAAAACTTGCCGGCAGTGCCACACACGGATGTTTGTCTGTCCAAGAGAGGCTGGGGTTGTTCTAACAAACCGCAGTGACAGCATCGCCGTAACGCATGGCCAGAGGGGGGGTTTGGGACCGGGGTCAGCGCTAAACTCCGTTGCTTGCTGGGACCTAAGAGCGGATGAACCTTGACACTGAGATTACGTCTTCCCTGGCAGCCATGGTGGGTCCTGCCCGCGCCTCGGAGTCGCGTGTCCGACCCATCCTGGGCAGATTTGGGTCTCTGGAGGCTGAAGCTGCTGCACAGCGGAGCCCTCCCGGCAGCGGGGCTTGTGCCGTGGGGTCCCGCAGCCGTCCGGCAGCCCCGCGGTGCTGCGCCGGGGCGGCTGGCAGGGCTGGGGGTGCAGCCGCGGGGGGATTTGGGGGATTTTGCCCCCCAGGCGCTGGTAAACCTCGGCTCAGGGAGCAGCAAGGTGGGTGATGGGAGCGCAGCCCCTGCACAGAGCTGGGCGCTCGCCCCCGGGGACCTCCGCAGTTAAACACCGACAAAGTTAGTGGCAGAAGAGAAAAACCGAGAGATGCATCGCCCAGGGAGCCGTAAAGGAGAGGTTTTCGTGTGAAATGCGCAAATAAATACAAAGCTTTGCTTCTTTCCACGTTCGCTTAATGATTTCCAGTGTTTTATGCAGGGGTTTCGGTGCCAGTGAGGGATGCTGCCCAGGAAAAATTACAGACCATGGCCGCATATTGTTCGAGTCTCAGTTACATCTTGTGAGGTACCTTCAGCATGGAAAACACTTGACTTACAAAGCAAATCTGAAGTAATAGATTTTAGGAGTGAAAAAGGACCATTAGCTCAGCTAATGTGATTTTCTCCATAGCACAGACCAGATAATATCACTCAGTTACTCTCCTATTGAGCCAATAACTCGTGTTTGTAATTCATGCAATTTCCTTTTAGTTCAATTTAATTTTGTACAGAATCCATTCTGTTGACACTGATACAGTACTTTTTTTTTTTTTTGAAAGCCTGCGATTTCAGAGGCTTTGTGTTAAAAATAGCTGCTGTCCTTCGACAAACGTGGGCAGGCTAAAGACAGTTTTCTAAATCATTTGTGTGACACATTTTTACCAGCGTCTCCCTTTGTGCTATTTATTTGTTTCACTCAGGACTGGCAGAGCTGCCCTCCTGCGGGGCTGGGGGCTCGCCCTTGGCGTCCGATCTGGCATCTCGTGCAGGAGGCAAAATCCCTTTGGAGCAGAGTAATAGGTAGGAGCAGAGCTCCCAAATTTTTAAAAATCCATTTTCCTCTCCAATGTGAAGCTCTTCGTGCTGTCGGGCAGCTCACCTCCTCCGGCATGCCCGTGTTGCTTTTTTTACCCCTGCCAAATCGGAGCATCCAAAACCGCCCCCCCCCCCAGGAAAGTCCTTCTGACAAGCAAAGTTTGTTCCAGGCAGGGTGCAAGTGTCCCGGGGGGAATAGCTGGACTTTTTGTCTCCTTGCCGAAATGTCCATTTTCTGTGGGGGTGCCGGGGGAGCTGTGCCCTGGCACGCAAGGCCGTAGGGAAGATGGAGCAGATCGTAAACTTGTTATGTGCTAAAGGGGTTTTGATTTCATTCATGGGATGCAGAGGAAGGTTTTTTCTCTCCGTACAGGGGACACAGAAGCACAGCAAATCTAGTCTTTCAGTGGGTTTATTTTTACATTCGTTACTTGCTGGTGGGCTCCCCGAGTGCTTGCCCGAGCCTGCCGCTCTCGCTGCCCGTCGTCTTCCTGGAACTGAGACTCGCTGGGGCCGAGCAGCCATTACGCACCCTGCGAGCAGGTCAGGGGATGGGGGCGAAGGGTGGCTCTGGGACCTGGTAGCACCGTGCTTTGCACTCCCCAGGTGAGTGTTTAGGGCTGGTTTGGGGGGAGGTGGTGGGGGGCTGCATGCCTGCTGCTCCCGGGGTTGCAGAGTGCTGCAGGTGGGCTGTGTCGCGGGTCCGAGCTGTGTCGCGGGTCCGAGCTGTGTCCCAGGTCCGAGCTGTGTCGCGGGTCCGAGCTGTGTCCCAGGTCCGAGCTGTGTCCCCTGGCCGGAGCATCCTCGGGGTCGCAGGGGGCTGGCGCTGCAGGTACTGGAAGTTTGCTGGCGAGCAGCGGGAGGGTGGTGGAGTGAATCCCTGTGGGATATGGTGGGCTRTGCAGTGAAGAGCACGGGACGCTTCACTCGCTGTCGGGGGAGCGGGGTCACCTCTGCTGTCCCCAGCCCTCCTGTGTGCTCGGTGCAGCCGTGGCTGCTCGGGGATCCCGCCTGTTCTCCGGCATACGATGAAACCAAACAAACTTTGAAGGATTTTGGTGTGGTGCTGGCATCACAGCAATGCTGGTGGGTCTGCTTTTGGGGGTCCCTCACTGCAGACCCAGCAGATTGGGGGGGGGTCGGGGACCCTCGGGAGCTGGCAGAGCAGCAGGACAGCCCGTGAGCCCACGGCCCGTGGCTGCTTGCCGTCCCGCACGAGCCGGCGCGGAGCGCGGTGAGCCCTGCTTTGTCTGCCTGCTGTGAAGCCGCGTTCCTGCTTGCTCCAGCTTTATCCCATTGTAAACACTTACGCAGTTTTGTGTCGGGCCGGCTTAGTGCGTGCACGTGTAATTGCAGAAATCAGAAAAGCTTTTATTACCGAAGCGACAACCTTTAACAGACGGCTGCGACCGACTGTAGGGACGCACTCTCAGTACAGCTCTGCTCTGCTTTTACACCCTGGAAGTTCCCAGCCATGTTAATAAAATGCGTACTGCTTATTTTCCTAAAAAAAATACATTTATTTTTAAAAAAATAATCCACTCGCAGGCAGGGCAGTTGCTACCTACAGCCTGTGATGCTGTGGAGAAAGCCGGCTGGCCTCTTTTGTTCTCTCCTGCGGCCGCGCTGCTGAACGTAGCATCGCTACAAACTGGGAACTAGTAATGAAATATTTTCATTTTCCCTCAGCTAGAAAATACTGATGGGTAAAAGCTGCCTCTTTTTGTGCGTCTGACAGCAGCCTGGTCTGGCAGCGGGGCTGATGGAGGAGTTGTGCTCGGTGGGAGGGAGAGCCCAGGCAGACGGGCAGCCCCGGGGTCGGGCGTTCCCCGGCTGGGGGTCCCTTGCAGCATCGCGGCCACCCCTGACCAGCCGGGGCTGGGCTATCCTAGGCTCTGTTGCTTTATTTTTCACAAAATTTGTGGAGGTTTTTGTTTCATTGCACTGCGGGGAGGAAGATTTGGGCCACTCAAAAGTTTTGCACGATGCATCACTAATTTCCACCCCGTTTTAATCCAGTAAGGAACATGCAAAAAGGAAATAAATTAGTGCAGCTTATGACAGTTCTGCTGGAAAATATCTCGGTGCCTTTACCCCATCCTACGCCTTTTGGGGAGTAACTTCAGGAGCCAAATCCGCTCCCTCGGGTAGAGCTGCCGGTGGCCCGGCCATGCCCCGGGGAGCTCCCCATGGCTGGGTGCTGCTTGTGCGCAGCTGAGAAGTGCGTGGGCTCCTCCAGTCCGAGGAAAGTTGGCAGGGTCCAAGGCATCAACTTTTGGAAAATTTTCTGCTGCTTGGAAGCCCTCTCTCCCTCCCGCTCCCTGTCCACCTGCTCCAGGACCACATGTCCCAAGCTGGAACCGCTCCAGCCCCGAACAAGGGCCCTTGGTCTGCCCAGTCCCACCAGCTCGGCACTGGCGGGGAGGGAGGCTGGGGAGGTGCGGGGGGCACGGCTGGCCGTGCGGGGCCCTGGCTCGCATCAGATAGGTCAGTAAAAATATGAGTAGGGGATGCAGCGGCTGAATCTGCCTCAACAAAGCATTTATACAAGTGCGCTGGAGCACATGGTTGAAGTGGAGGATAGCAGTAGGGGCACTGCTGAAACAGCCTCGTCCCCTTCACCTCCAAGCACCCGCCAGCACCTTGGACCCCAAATGGCTCTGCAGCTGCTTTTAGCTCAAAAGTGTTGTTTTTCAAGGGGAAAGCTACTTCTGCGAACATTGTACTGGAGGGAAGCTCCCTTCCCTGCCTTCTTGTCCCACTCCTGCTTGCAGCCCTTCAGCTGAAGAATGCAAATTGGGAGATGGATCTGAAATATTTGAAATTCTGCCTCTCCATAATTTAATGCTCCATTAGCACCCAGGCCTGCTGGAGGCATGTGACCATTATAAAAGATGCAGTCTGGTGGCTGCAGAGGCCGGGCAGCCTCCCCCCATGTACCCCCAGGTGTCTTATCAGAGAGGAACAAGATAATGTGGCTCATCATTAAAGCCGCCTGGAAGACCCCTGCGAGCACCCACTAGCCCAGGCCAAAATCTGCTGGCCTGAGTTATTATTTTTTAATTCTGTCCGGTGAAGGCAGCTTGTGGCAGTTCATTGTCTGTTGGGAGGAAAGAGGATAAGATTATAAATTAAATATCACAAAGAGAATTAAAAAAACGTGGGGCAGCAGCGAGCCCAGTGGGGGTATTTGATCCTCTTTGCCCATGCAAAATGGGGTTATCGCGAGCTGGGCTGAGCCAAACAGGGAAGGAAGAGAAGATGTAGAAGCAGGTAGGTAGAAATACCCGATGGCATTGCCAGCACCATGCAGCAGCTTCTGCTGCCGGTGCAGCGCTGGGGCTGCCGCCTTCCCCTGCAGCCGGGGCCCACGCTGCTACCGGATGAGAGCCAGAAATTGAAACTCTTTGGGCATAAAAGTCAACCGGTCCRATTCAGTGGGGCTGGCAGGGCCGAGCGCAGCCAGGGGACGCGGTGGTGGGACACCAGGGCCAGGCGTGCCGGCAGACCCCATCCGGCAGCGCTGCGGGGAGGGAGCGGGGGCATTTCCCAGCAGAGACGAGGCTTTTCATGGTGCTGTACTCAGCACCCATTGCAGCAATAGTCACCTCCGGCATTGTCACCTAGCGCCGCTCTTGCCTGGGTGCCTGGATGGGTGTGGGTTTGCAGTGAGCAGCCCTCATCCCCTGTAGTCTTCCTCCCTTGTTCTGGCTGGGTGTTGATAGCACAGCGCGGCTCCGGGTTGCAGCCTTGTTCAGAGCCTGGAAAACCACTTGTTTGAAAAAGCTGAGCTAGGTGATGGCGGTGGGTTGGATTGCAGCGGACGTGCTGGGGTGTGCAGAGCCGGCAGTCCTGGGCTTGCACGTCTGCTCTGCTCCCCACACTGGCTGGTGAGGCCACTGGGGAGCYGGTCCCCAGTGCTGGGCAACCCAGATCCCTCCTGCCACCGCTCCATGGCTGGCAGGGTGCTTTGTCCTCACCGTGTCCCTGCGGGATGCAGAGAGGAGAAGCAGCTTGGGATGGGGAGAGGACAGGACCGAGGTCTGTAAAGAGGCTGGGCAGGCGGTGAGCGCACAGCTCATCCCCGGTGTCCTGACACTGGGGACCCGTGGGTGCCTGAGGCCACTGCAGCAGAAACTGGGGACCACGCAGAGCTGGGACAAAGCCTGCAGGGCAGGGCGAGCGTGGCTGCGGGGATGAGGGGTGCGTGCATGGGTGTGCAAGCTCCGAGCTGGGCAGGAGGGTCACCCCCTCAGCAGCCCCTCTGGTTCACCTGCTAAAAGTAAGCTGATGTGGGAAGGGTTTAGAAAACCCTCTGCCCTGGCCCAGGGTGGCAGCCCTGCCTGCTGCCTGCCTGCCTGCCCACGAGGGCGTAGGGGAATGCCAGAGCCCGGCTTATCTTTTGTCTGGAACAATAGAGGGCTTGGCCCTATTGTTCTACCTTGCACACCCAGCCGGAAAGCGAGTCCCCTGGGGCAGAGGCTGCAGGAGGGGATTTATGGGCAGGGACGGGCAGGGCTGGCGGAGCCATCCCTGCCAGTCTGTGCTGCGTGGCCCCATGTGGGTGCTGCCACCCGTGGGCAGCTCTGCAGGTGAATTCCTGAGCGGGAGAGGCAGCTGCTCAGGACCTTTTCCTGCTCATTTTTCTTGCCGTGACACAGGGATTTCAGGAGCTGGAAGGTTAATTTGGGGGAGATCCCCAGGGCACAGCCACCCCTGGGCAGGCTGGAGGACCCATCCATACCTGCACGGGCTGCAGCATGGACAGAGGCAGAGCAGTATTTGTCTTTCTTGGAGGGTCTCGGGCTGTGATTTGGGTCTCCAGGTGCAACACTGGCCTTTGGGTTTCCCATGCCCAGTTCCTTCCTGCTGCGTTGCCTCAGGTCTGTGGGTCCATCCTGGGAACTGGCTTGGGGAACACACATTTTCCAGGGCTGGGGGGAGGTTCTGCATGTGTGTGTTTTCAAGCAAGGCTGGGTACCGGGTATGGGGGGCTGGGTACTGGATGAGGCTCTTGGTGCAAGTGGCACAGCCCAGGGGAACATGCATCAGGAGCTATGCGAGCGCTTGAAGCCAATGCTGCCCGTGAGCACCTCGGGCTGCAAACCACAGCCCTGCAGTCCCTTACAGCCCTCCTTCTTCCTTCATTTAGGGGGGCAAAGCAAGGCTGACCCATCCCCGCGGGGCTCCCAGCGCCATCAGCCCAGCAGCTGCGCGGCTCCAGCAGCCACGTGTGACTTTGCCAGGGCGGTGTGAAACGCCTCCGGTCCCTCTCATCCTCCCTGTGCTGCCCGAGACCCACCCCAGGGCACACAAGTGGTGCACGGCACAGCGGGGTGCGTGTGCCTGCCTGCGTGTGCTTGCGTGTGCCTGCGTGTGCCTGCCTGCGTGTGCCTGCCTGCGCGCGTGTGCAGGCAGAGCAACTGTGCCTGCCCACAGCTCCGCTAAGCCGTGCAGGGGAGCGTGCCGGGACGCGGCACATGGAGGCAGGAGCTGCCAAAGCCCCTTGCTGGAGGGAGCAGGCTCGAGGACCCCAAGGGAAATCGAGATACGGGGAGGGGGGACAGGTGCCACTGGCACAAAGAGCCCCTTGTGCGCTGGTGTGTGCTGTGGGACGCAGGGAGCCCCAGGCTGGCTGGGGGCAATTGGACACCCCCTTGCAAACGGGGAGGGCTGACAGCTTCTTGCTGGAGCGCCTCGGCCCTCATTTGTGCTGTGTTTTTGTTGTGCAATGAAAACTATCCCAGCAGGCCAGTAAAAGCTTGTTCCCAAATTTCTCTGCTCCCCCAGAGGAGAGGAGCCCAGCTGGGAGCTGCTGCACAACCAGGATTTCATGGGCTTTAGTTCCTCCGAAGCAAGGGGAGAGGAGGGGTGAGGTGCAAACCCAGTCTTGCAGGATGGTCGTGGTTTGGAGGGTCGCTGCTGCTGGATCCCTTGGGTCCTGCAGCGGGACTGGTGGTGGGGAGTCCCCCACCCCCCAGAGCCCGAGGTCTCTCCCTGAGCCAAAATAATGGTAACGATAAAAATGGCATGAACCAGATCCCTGCTCCCTCCTGCGATTTCTCTCTTGTGAATGTGAGACCTGCCAGTTAACGTGACCGTCGGCCCCGGGAGGCGATGCCGGTTGTGAGCCCCATTGCTGCTGCTGCTGCAGGATGCTCTGGCTCACCCGCGGGGCACAGAGCAACGGGGGGATGAGCTCCCCCCCGAGCTGTGAACACAGGAGCCTGAATCCGCATCCTAAATCAGGGGTAACACCATCAAAGTGATTGCAGCTTACACTAACAAGGGGGAGAAGTCAGGCTAAAAGTGTTTTCCTTGGGGGTCTTCATCCAGACTCAGCCAGCCATGACTCTTCTGAGCCAAAGCACAGCAGGAGCGGAGTCAGGGTTGCCATTAGTAAGGGTGTGATGATTTGGGGCAGATGATGGACAGCTACTGGCATCGAGCACCCGTCCTTCAGGCTGCCTTTTCTTTCCGAAGGAGGTTGACGATGGCCCCGGCGGCTCGCGGGGCAGCTCCCATCATGCCAGCAAAAAAATCTGTTGCTGAAATGTCAAGCGGCCCCAGCAGCTGGAGCTCCCCCCTGCCCCGAATTTGGGCAGCAGCTGGGGAGGGTGAAGTGGCTCTGCGGAGGCTTTGTACCTCCGTGTCCAAGCATGCGACAGCTTGGGTATAGGGACCTGTTTGCTGCAGCTCAGGATCCCGTGCAAAGGGACCCCGAAGGTTTCCGGGGCACTGCCAGCTGCGGGGCGTGGGGCACTGCAGGCAGAAGCAYGGCCCCATGATTTTTGGCTGCCACCGTGGGCTTGGGTGCCGTGTGTGAGAGGCACCAGGGCTGGCTCCGAGCATCCTTTCGGTGCTCACATCTGCGCCCGGCTCACCCAGGGAAACACAAGTGCAAACAAGATGGGATGGCCCCCCAAAGAGGAGCCCCCTGTCAAAGCCTGGGGGTGGCTGGAAAAATAATGACATTAGTGAAAGGTGTAAAATGCCACGAGAAGCTCAACGAGGGTAGGGGGTGATGGACACCAGCCGATGCCATGGGATGCCATCAGGATGGACCCCGGGGCTGTGCCAAAATAGCACTAGGTCCTGTGTGCCACAAACCTCACCCGTGGGTCCCTCGTGGCGCRGTGCATGGAAAAAGGGTTCGGAAAGCCCTGCCCTCCCTGCAGCCCCAGCCCGGGAGGTGCAGGGCAGATCACTGTCGAGGCAAGTGAGCCCCGTGTCTTTTTTTTTTTTTCTAAGCAGGAGAGGAAAAGGGTCAGATGTCTTTGCCCCTCCGTCATGCGATAGGAAAGTATTGTTTACGAAGCAGCCGAGTCAAACGTGCCCTCCGCTCTGCCTGGAAACGCTGAGTGAGTGAAATTACACAAAAACGACACCGAGATTGGCCTCCCTGATAAGCCCGAGGGCCGCTTTTGGGTGAGGGGAGGACAGAAACTGTGAAGAAAAGGAGGGAGACGCGCTAACCGCGCTCCCTCTCCGCACCGTGCCGTGCCGTGCCGGCACCGCCGCGCYGTCCTGCCGGGGCTGGGTGAGTTGTCCCCGTCCTTCGCCCTCCTGGCTCTGTGGCCTCCCGCCACGGGGGAGGATTCTTTATTTGCTCTGAGTTTGCTGATTTTTAAATTTTTTTTCCCATAATTGATTGATTGATGCAAATTGGTTCAGTTGGGGAGTGGGGTGATGGAACAAGTGGATGCCTGTGCTGGGGTGGTGGGAGGGGGTTTGGGAGCAGCCCCAAGGACCCCCACCAGGTCCCAGGGACCTGGCAGCTCCCCCGACCACCCACCACCCTGGGGACTGTCGGCCGCTGCTGGCATCAGTGGGACCATGGGCCTGATCCAGCCACCCCGGGTGCTGGCTGTAAAGGCTCGGCACCCACGAGCCGGGCAGGTTTTGCTGCCCTTTTTTTGCATCCAGGCAAAGCTTTGCGCGAAGGAGGAAACTTGTTTTAAAAATTATTTCTGATGCAGAAAAAAGGAAAGAAAAAGTAAATACCTGTTCTTCAGAGTTCCTCCCTCCTCTTGCTTCCCCTGCATCTTCCGTAGTTAACATGCTGGGATATTTCTATGTTTCATTGGCTTGTAATGCTGGGGAAGAAAGGAAGGGCAGGGGAGAGGGATGCGATAAGAAGGGGCTCTTTGAAAAATATTAAGATTGTGGGGTTTGCGCTTTTCCCTGGAGCGTTTAGACCTGCAGGGAAGGGGAGTTTCTTCTTTCAGCGCTTCTCCCCGGCCGTCCCTGCCCGCGCCGCCGCTCGGACCCAAGCAAAGTGCTCGCCTCTGCTGAGCACCCCCTTCTCCCGCTGCCCACGCCTGCACCCTCCGGGGCTGCCAGGCCTTTTCTTAAAGATGTTTTCAACCGTGTAACCTTCCCCATCTGCCTGCAAAGCCGGAGACGGTGCAAGGAGATTTTTCCTTATTGATAGGTCTTATTGAGTGGAAGAAAAAAAACAAACCATCCTGCAGACTGTCTGGTCTTGAGGCCAGGAAACGGGAATGACCAGCGCGGTCCCCGGCCGTCACGTGGGCTGTCGCTGGGATTGTTCCCGCGCCTTCTTCCTCCGGGCTTTGCATGGTTTTAAATAATTCCAGCGCGACGGAGTTTCCTCCGCTTCCCTGATGAGATCATTCCCCGTCTAATAAATCTCACGGCCAGGAAGTTCCACCTGAGGTTCAGTTTAATTTTTCCCCTACTTAAAACCCTCCTATCGCTCGTCCCAGTAAAGGAAAAATGTGTTTGGGTCGTGGCTGTGAAGGCGGTGGACCTGTGCCAGTTTACACCCGGGGAAGGATCCGACCGCCTCTTTGTATTTGATTTCATTATTTGGATAGTTATAAAACTACTGGCTGGTTTTTGTCTGCATCCTAACGCAGCCGGGCTCATGAAAGATGACATCCCTGGGTTTTGGGTTGCGGAGGCATGGCCRGGCGGTTGGCGGGGGGTCCCAGCAAGGCCCTCGTGCTGGGGGCCAGCGCAGGCAGGGAACGGCTGAGTAATCCTTTACGCCAAGACAGGAAAGCATTTTGCAGTGATGTGTCCCTCTGCCATCTCATAAGAAACCAGAGCAAGGTGATAAAAACACCCTCAGAAGCACTGTGAAACCAGAGTTAGCAATAAGCTGGAAATCGTTAGTAAGAGGGAGCATCAGGAGGCTGGGACATGGCCCAGTTAAAATGTGCGCYGGGCTGGATCAAATGGACCCGTGTACCCACAGGGAATATGTTGTGCTTGTCTCGTCGTTATCATGGGAGGCTTCATTTTCCCATTCCCACCCAGAGCGTCCCGCATGTCCGGGCTCCATCACCAGACCGGCCGGTCCCGAGGCAGAGGACGGCCCCACGCTGCGGGGACGGGGCAGGGCGCAAGCCCCGAGGGGGTGAGGTGGATTTCAACAAGTGGGATTATTCCACGTGACTTAGAAAAGCAGGAGCTGAGTCTCCGAGGACAGAGCTGCCCTCTAAGGACTCGATCTGCTGTAGCTTAGTGCTCGCACGAGCCTTCGGCTGGTGCCCTGAGACAACCTACACAGAGCTGGGATCTCCCGGTGTACATAGGCGATGGAGGACATATAGCCATCCTGTGAAGCAACCCAGATCCTCTTCTTCCCCCTGCCACAGCCTGAGAATCATCTTTTTCTCCCTGTCTTGCAAGCGTTCACTTAAGTGAATTTAGTGATTAATACATGGGTTATTTTCTCTCTCTCCTCAAGTTTTGAATAGCAGGATTGATTCGATTTCCCCCTGAACCTCTGAAGGGCTTCTCTGCTGGCATGCATCAGAGAGATATGCATTTCATTAGCGGTCCTGGATATGGCCCGGAGGCCTTTGAAGAAGGCAGGTTGGGTTTTTTTGGATAGAATTAGTAAATGCTATGCTAGCTGGTTGTAATTGCTTTAGGGTTAAACCTTCCAAGTGCTGTGCAGTAATAGGAGACCTGTGTTGCTGCTTTTCATCTTATTAGGTGGAGAATTGATGCTCCCCCCTGCAAAGAGCCATAATGTGGCAGTGCTGAGGCTGTGGCAATAGGAACTCTTCCAAGGGTGAAGGGGGAGATATCCCCCCATGGGGGGCACTGGGATGGGGGTCCCACGCCTGGTTGGAGAGGGGACAGAGGGGACTGSGATGGAAGGTGGGGTGCTCGGGGCGGCACATGCAGAGGGGTGACCCCCTGCTCCTTCCTGCGCTGGCCGTTCCTGGGAGTTTCCGTGATGCCGATGCTCTCACCGTAGCATCACTGCTTTGCTCTGACCCTGTTGAGACGTTTCCGGAGGCCATTATCCTTTGGGGGGAGAGAAATTGCCTTCAGGGAACTGGTGGTGGATGGAGGTTGGACAAAGACCCGTCTGTTTTGTGTGGACAGTGGGAAATCCCAGCTCCTGCTGATGCCAGAGCTTTTCCCATGGGACCCCAAGTCTTGCCAGGATGGAGGGGGGCAGTTGACGTCTGGGGGTCTCTCTGGGATGGTGAAGCAGCTGTCGACTACCGCTGGGCAGAACGTGCCTGGCAGCTCACGTGGGCATCATCCTGCCCGTGGAAGGGCTTAGCACGCAGGTGCCAGCCTGCTGCCCAGTTCTACGCTTGCTGGGTGCTTACTGCTGCCCCTCTGCCCCGTGGGGCGTTACCCTCCCAAAATGTCCCCGCCTGCCAAAGATCTCCCTTCTCGGCGTTGATTTTGCAGCTTTTCCAACAACCTGAGCTCTCAGCAGCCTTCTGGGCAGATGGAGGTTGTGGCTTTCCGTGGGAGCGCCGCTGACAGATGTTAAAAACGTGGCATTTGAGGATGTGTAAAGCATTGGCTCGTGCTCCCCCAAATGCAGAGTGTTTCCGTTGCTGCAGCACCCCGGTTTGTGGGGCGGCCCCGCGGGGAACACGTGTCCTGCGAGCACCGCTGCTCCGAGCGGCTGCTCTCCATCAGGGACACGTGGAGCCGTGGCTCTCACGTGGTGACAGCATTTCTCGGGCTGAATACGTTTAGCATCCAGATATCTTCTGGGTTTAAAACCTGCTTTTTCAGAAGCAGGAAACCCTGAGGTCTTACACTTTCTGCCCCGTTTCACCTACAGCGTGTAGCCAATGTGCTGGCATCCCCCTCCATCCATGGCTGGAGGTGGCAGAGCCCGCAGCCCCCGTGGCCGCCTGCTTTTGCCTTCCCGGGGAATAACCTGCTGTCACGGGATGCTCTGCATCCCTGGGGGATGATGGCAGCCCCGTGAACTTCCCCCGGCCGGGGCCATTCACCTCGGCCCTCCCTGGCCATCCCTGCCCRGGCATGGCGGAGGAAGCCATCCATTCTTTTATGTGTGAAGGCATGCCGGGCGGAAACGGTTGGAAATGGCCCCGAAAGGACATTCCAAGTCTGACAGGAAAGCGGCCCGCTCGTCTGGCAGGAGATGGGCTATTGTCTGTCCTGGTGGCCGGCCGGGATTCCTCGGGCCCTGCTTGGAAGAAGAAAACGTCCGTGTGTGTCTTATTTTTTCCTCTGCCCTCTCTCGAGGGGGTGCCGGGGGCTGCACGTGGCTGGTGCGTGCTCAGCGGTGGTGTTGCACCATCCCGGCTCTCGTTGGTGTTGCTGTGTTTGCTTGTACGGTGTTTTCCCCCTCGGGTTTTTGCCCTGTGTGTTTCTCCCCCGGCTGGGTTGGTTACCTGGGCCGTGGAGGCAGGATGCGGCCGTGGGTTGAGTGGCTGCTCGGGATGGGTGAATTCGTTTCGGGGTGGCTGGGTACCACGCTGCGCTCCTGAAGGGAAGAGTCTGCCCGTGAAYGCTATCAAGCGTTCAGCAGAAGCTATCAAGCTTTCTGCTGTAATTGGGGAGAGAGAGGAAAACAAAAGCCCCCGGAGCCTCCCCTGCTGATGGGGAGGCAGGGGCAAGGCCAGCCCATAAATCTGGGCAGCCCAGCTCCCCCCGACAACCACCAGCCACCCTCCCCCAGCCCCGCTTCTGCGGGAGCCCTTTGCACCGCAGTCCCCTGGGGTAGGATCAGCCCCGAGGCATGGGGCAGGGGTGCGGGACCATTCCCGCACTCGCATCCTCTTTCCCAGGACCGGCGAAGGTGGCCGTGCCGCAGTGCCGCTGCCCCGAGCGGAGCAGCGCCGCGGCTCTTCCTCATGCCCTGGTAGCACGAGAGACTTTGTGTGTTTGTGGCTTTCTGGTCTCCTGCGCTCGCCGGTGTTTTTGCAAAGAGCTTGGGTTTCACGGAACCTCAGCGCCTGCTTCATCCCTGCCGGAGCCACGGGCAGTCTCGCCTGCCGGCCTCCCCCTCCAGCCACCCTGTGAGCAGAAACCCTTTTCTTACATCTACAGACAGGATCTGCTGTGGGGAGAAAGTCTGGTCCAGCTGGCACCACACCTTTGCCGGGCAGCTTTTCAGCTTTTCTTCCCCTTGCTGCTTTGTGCCGGTGGGGTGATGCTAGTAGCCCCCTTCTCTGCAAAGCCAGAGCCCGCACAAGCGACCGGGAAGAGGCTCTGGGTGCCGGGGGGGATCTCGGCATCTCGCCGGCGCTCCCCAAGCTGCTGCAGTGCCGGGCAGGGTGGGGGCTTGCTGGCGCCTCGGCCCCCCCCTGGCCTTTCGAGCTGTTCTGCTGCAACACAAACGGGGCAGATAGGATCAGCTGGCAGGCAGGAAGGGTGGCACGGCCACGGGGAGAATTGCAGGACGTGCCGTTCAGGGGTAYGAATGGAGAAAGAAAAGCTGTCGCCATCCCGAAAATCTCAGCCCTTGGACTCGCTGGGCTGGAGTTTGGAGGCAAGGTGAGCACATTGATGCCTGCACCATACAGGCATTTTAGAGCTTCAGTGGTTGTGAGATGACCCCCCTCGTGCTCCCCAAAACACCGTGCCAGGAGGAAGCAGCCCCATGGGTCCCTGGCCCCTCACCGAGGACTCGTGGCTCCCCGGCAGGTCCGTTTTGGCCCTCTAGGCTGGCACTTTGCATCCCAACGCCATTCCCTCCCTTCCCCTCCGCCCTGCATTAAATGGGATACATTAAAGGCGAAGATCTGTTACGCTCCCCGTGCCAAGGCAATTGTTCCCGTCCCTATTGTCTGCCACAGGCAGCCCCGGAGCCCAGCACCTGAGCCCGCAGCACAGGGCTGCCGCGGGAACCAGCCCTGTAACAAGATAACGGCGCCGGTTTCTCCTTTTTCTTCTCTTTTTTTTTTTTTTTTTGTTCCGCAAACCATATAATAAATCCACAGTAAGACTCCTTTCAAACAGATCCCTATTAAAGTACCGGCCCCATTTTAAGAGTAAACTTCCAGTGGCACCGGGAGGTTAAGTACAATAGAAATGTGACCTGCCGGAGGAGTCGGACGTTGCTTTTGTGCGTGTCTCAAACCGAAGGCATCGAAGGCATTGCTCTGTGCTGCAGCTTTGCTGCTGCCGCCCCATTGCCTGGGCGCCCGGGCAGCCCGGGGCTGGGCAGCATCCCAGCCGCAGGGAGGGAGGGCAGACCTGTGGCAGGGATGCACTGAGCAGGGGTTTTTTTGCCTTTAAAGAACCAAAAAGGCTGGAAGGAGGGAGCGGCTGTGCACCCACACCCGCAGGTCCTGAGTTAGGAAAGTGCCCAGGGCGAGGTGCTGCAGCCGCCGTGTATTTGTGCCTCAGTTTCCCCACCTGTAGCACATGGAGAGCACGGGCTCTGGGGCAGTCTCGCAGGGCAAATCCTACCTCTGCGAGTCGTTGGAGCCGGCAGAGCCGTGGGCACGGCTTCCCGCTGGCTGCCTGCCACCGCCACGCCGCTGCCAAGCGTGTCCGGTTCCTCCCCGGCTGAGGCATGTCGAAGGCAGGCGATGGGTTTTTGGGTGGGCGCTGGCCATGCCTGGGTTGCCCTCCCTGCCGCTGGGCTGGCCAAGGTGAGCCGGGGGCAGGAAGGGGCGACCCGGGCGGTGCCGCAGGATGCGGCAGATACCGGGCGATGCCGACGCCAGGAGGAAGCCCGCCGGCCCGGCGAGTGCAATGGTTTGTTCAGCGGAGGGCAAGGGAACTGAGATTAAAAAAAGCCCCGCTAAGATCAGAAAGGCTGGCGCGCACAGTGCCCTATTGTGGAGCTGTCACACTTCCCTTTACTTTATTGCTTTTGTCCAACACCCTATTGTTCCACTTCCTTTTGTCCCCTATTCACAGCCCTGGCTTTTCATTACCCAGCCGGCCTTGTTGTTTTCGTTTCTTTTGTTTGAAGTTCCTGAGAGGAAGGTTTTATTTTCAGCGGTTTGATTAATTCACAGCTTGAGCTGGGCTTTGTTTGTTATGTAATTGCTGCCCCGAGTTGGGCAGCCCGGCTCAAGCCCCACCACCCCAGCCCGCACCCCCGGCCCTGATTTCGGGGGGTCCCCATGAGCCATCAGGGTGTGGGGAGGCGAGAGGGAGCAGAGCTCGGGGGTGCCAGTTGTGGGGTGCCAGAGCCTGGGCAGGATGCTCTCTCCATCCCACCATAGCCCCTTCCCACCTTGGCAGCCCCTGCGGTCCCGCAACCCGGATCCTGGCTCCTGGCAGCAGCCAGTGTAAATCCCTTCCTTAAAGCCTCCTTTTCCCATTATTCCTCCCTGAAAGGCGAACTTCGGGAGGGTAATATTTGTTCCCATTCTTGCTGTGCAGCGTGAGGGTTGGTGGCCCCAAGAAGGCAAATCCCTGCGAGCACGGCTGCAGGCRGGCGCTGCCCCTTGCGCATGGCTGATCCCTTTGCGGCGAAGGCACGGCGAGCTCCCGGCGTGCCCGGCACTCGCTCAGGGATACGGCCCCTGCAGCCCTGGCACTGCTGGAGGCTGCAGCAGAGCTGGGGCTTTGCAAGGGACGTGGCTGTGACATGTTGTTTCAGACATGTCATCTGTGGGCAGATCCCATTGAAAATACTGGCTCTGGCCGTGCTTGGGGTCCCCTGGGGTTACACAGCTGGTCCCCCGTAACAGCTCACGGTCACTTCTGCAGTGCCCAGCCAAGCGGCTGGCAGCACCGGGAGCTGCCATGCTGGTGAAGTCAGGGAGAGCCGTTCCCCGGGGCCGGCCCCTTGCCCTGGCTGGGGCTCGGCCGGTCCCAGCTCTGTGCCGTGCCGGGGACTCCCGGAGGAGCAATTCTGGTGGCCGTCCCAGCCATTGTTCGGCGGGGCCAGGATTTCCATTTCCCGTCGGAGCGGGAAACCTGCCTGCCGCCTTGCCGGCTTTCTAGGCATGGCTCCTGGGGCCGTGCGGGGGGAGGCTCGTGAGCCAAGAGCCGGGGACCCCTGGGGTGCTGGCTTGGGTCTGGCACGGGTCTCTGTTGTGGTGAGCCTTGGGTTGCTCTCTGCCAGGCTGCTGGATAAAGCCACATGCTCATATTGGCCCTAAATCCCACACTTCTAGGTAGGCTTTCTTTGGGGCCAGGAGAAAAAAAAGGTGTGTTGGGCTTGTTTCCCTCAGAGCTTCTGGCCATTGAGCCCCAAATCTGCAAAACCCCAAGCTCAAGAAGTCAGGAAAGAGGGCTCAGCTTCACCAAGCCATGGCAAAAGGCGAGACCATTACCCCTGGAAAACCAGCAGCACTGGGCACTCCAGTATGGGGCAGGGCTGGGAAAAGGGGTGCCCGTGGCCAGGGGGTGCCCCATGGCTCTGCTGACGGCCCTGCCACTCCATAGGATGTCCATGAGGAGCCCCGTTTCTCCCCACCTGGAGCTCGATGGAGCGGGCAGCATGGTGAACTGCACCATCAAGACGGAGGAGAAGAAGGAGGGCGGCTACGAGTCCCTGCCGGGGGCTGCCCCCAGTACCGAGCCCCGTCCCAATGACCCACCGGGGCCACCGCCGAGGGAGGGCACCGACCCCCAGGCCCTGCTGCAGGTGGGTCCCATGGCTGTGACAAACACTGGTCCTGGCTGGGGTCTTGCCGGACTGGCAGAGCATTGCAGCCATCCCCGCTCTGGACCTGGGCTCTGTCCCCTGGCAGAGGGGGGTGGTTGTTTCCCTGAGTGGTTATTCCTCATYCCAAGGAAACAAAGCTGAAACTTGAGGCTCCCCCAAGGCTTTCTGACCACTGTTGATGCTCTCGGGTCAGCCCTGGGATTTGAGTGCTTTGCCTTCGGCATGGAGCCCCCTGTGGCCACCTCCAGATGTGCTCCGTCCCTTCAGCCTCCCTTTTTAATTGCTCTTGGGTTTTCTCTCCCCCTGACCAGCAGCCTCAGCCTTCCCGTTCCCCATGCTGCCTCCCGGGGGGGGATGGGGCTCARAGGAGCCAGGCAGTCTAAATAAATAGTAGAAACCTCCAGCAAACAAGTCTTTATGGCATGAAGAGCAGAGATGCTTTCAAGTCGGGCTGGGGGGAATGTGCCTGGCAGAGTGTGGTCCAGCAGTCAGCCGGGCAGGGCTGGCTCCAAGCATCCTACCAGCCCAGCATCTCCTGCCTAGAGACCTGGGGACGTCCCCATCCGCAGGAGCAGGTGCCGAGTAATGCTGTGTGTGTCGCAGGAGTCCCGCTCGCCCGCTGGCGATGCACTGGAGCCCAGGCGCTCTGCCTTCGAGCCGGCCGTCAGCGGCCAGGAGAAGCTGGACTTCAACAGGAACTTGAAGGAGGGTAAGAAAGGTTTCTGAGTGGCCTCTGGGACCCCCTTCACTCCCTTCGGGCCCCTCATTGTTCTTGCAAAGCTGCGGGATGGGATGAGCCACCCTGTGCCATGGTGCAGAGCCTCGGGCTGTGCTCATCTGGCTGTCCTCTCCCTCCCATTGCTCTGCCGACCTGGCGTGGACAGTGATGCCAGCCATCGAGAAGTTACTGTCCAGTGACTGGAAGGAGCGGCTGCTGGGCCGAAACACYGCCGAGTCCAAGGAAGTGAAAGGTGAGGTCTCCCCCCGGCCGCCCACCTCTGCCGTCCTCCCTCCCACACACTGTGCCCGGGCAGGCTGGGCTGCAGACACAGCGTTTCCCACCTTAGCAGGAGGTTGAGGTGCACCTGCAAGAGTGCATATTTAATAGAGATTTGTACTTTTTTAACAAAAACATGAATTTGATTTTTTTGGGGGGGGTCGGGGGGGCACGTCCCTCATGAAAGCTTGCCTCTGACTGCATGGAGAGGATGGTTCAGCACATGGGGGTCTTTACGCCCCGCCATGCGTTGGCCATCCCCTGGCCACGCATCGCCCACCAGCACCCAACGGTGGTGGTGATGCTGTTCACCCCCACCAAGCCCCTGACCCCCAGCCACTTGGTTTCTTCCAGGAACCCAGGAGAGTCTGGCAGAGAAGGAACTCCAGTTACTTGTCATGATCAACCAGCTGTCCACGCTGCGGGACCAGCTCCTGACGGCCCACTCGGAGCAGAAGAACATGGCCGCGATGCTCTTTGAGAAGCAGCAGCAGCAGATGGAGCTGGCGCGGCAGCAGCAAGAGCAGGTGGGCTTGGGTCCCCGTGGGCAGCCTGCCTGGGGGAAGCGTTTGCCAGGGACCATCCATCCCTTCGGGGATCCCTTTGGGATCTGCTGGCTGTGGGTCCAGGACCAGGACGGGGTCCCCCTGGGAGTGGTGGGGAGGTGGCTTTGGCGTTGAGGGCGGTGCCCCTGTTTGTTTGCCCAGAAACCCTCCCGTTTTCTGTGCCCATCCCAAAGACTCCCCGTCTTGCTCCCTGGTGCCAGGAGGATGAGGGTCAAAGGAGATGGGAATTGCACTCCTTAAAATAATTAAACCACACRGGGTCCTTCCTGACTGTGCTCTCTTTGCTCTTTGGACACCTATTTTTCCCTCTCCGGTGGTCCATCCGGTGCTAAGGGCAGGGGTGATGCTCCCGGCACACCCCAGACACCATCCCTCCCAGCCCGTTTCTCTCCCCGTGCCCCAGGAGGTGGCTCAGGGGCAGCTCAGCCACCCCCTGCCTGCCCTTCCCATGGCCCTTGGGACCCTCTGCAGACCCCTTGTCTCCGTTTTGCCGGTGTTGGGCAGCTCATGCCGGGGCCAGCTCGGTGCTGCCGTTGATGCCGCTGAGCCCCACTGTCTCCTCTCTGCCAGATCGCCAAGCAGCAGCAGCAGCTCATCCAGCAGCAGCATAAAATCAACCTACTGCAGCAACAGATCCAGGTAAAGGYGGGGGACACCTGCCCATGTCCCCCTTCCCGTGCTGGGTGATTGCAGCCGGGGCCAGGCAAGGGGATGGCACCTGCCTGCAGTGTCCCGCAGCGGTTATCTGGTCTCCCTGCTTCTCTCCCCCTCTTCCCTCCAGCAGGTCAACATGCCCTACGTCATGATTCCTGCCTTCACCCCCAGCCACCAGCCTCTCCCTGTCACTCCCGACTCCCAGTTAGCGCTGCCCATCCAGCCCATCCCCTGCAAACCAGGTGAGTGGGGTCCCCCGGGACTGCCCCAGCCCTGTGGGGTGGCCTTGTCCCCCAACCCCTCTCCCTCTGCTCCCCGCAGTGGATTACCCAGTGCAGCTGCTGCACAGCCCCCCTCCTCCCACGCTGAAGAGACCCGCCGGCTCGGGCCACCTCCAGATGCAGGTACAGCCCCAAAGCACCTCCATCCTGGGGCTGGGGTGCTGTGGGGGCTGCGCTTCAMCCCCCCCTCCCCTCCGCCGCAGGAGACCTCGCAGCCGCTGAACCTGACGGCCAAACCCAAAGGTTCCGACCTCCCAAGTGCCTCCAGCTCACCCAGTTTGAAGATGAGCAGCTGCCAGTCCCTCACGCCGAGTCACGGGGCCACCAGGGACCTGCAGACCAGCCCGTCCAACCTGCCTCTGGGTGGGTTTCCAAGTGCCTTCACTGATGGATGGTCCCATGCCCTCCCCTGGCCACCTCCCAGAGACAGGGGACATCTCTGCTCCCTGGGGTCCCTCCTCCCTGGGGTGGCCTGGGTGGGCACCTGCTGCTCTGTGCCAACTCTTGGGGCACACAGTTGTGATTGCTGGGGTGGGATGGGGTGCTGTGGGGTGTYGGAGGAGTGGGCGCTGGCGCTGATGGGTGCCCATGCTGATGTCCTGCCAGGGTTCCTGGGCGAAGGTGACGCCATCACCAAAGCCATCCAGGACGCGCGGCAGCTGCTGCACGGCCACAGCGGGGCCATGGAGGGATCGCTGAGCAACCCCTACCGCAAGGTGAGGGATGCCCGCCGCGTGGTCACCGACCCCCTCTCTGACCCCACCGTCGGCAGCCAGAGCTGGGTCTCCGTCCGCAGGCGGGCTCCCTGCCTTGGAGCTGGTTCCTGACTCTCTGCTCTCCTGCAGGACCATATCGGGATTGATTCTTCCCCAGTGAAGGAGCGGATGGAGGAGACCCCTGCCCACCGGCTGGACGAGGCTCTGTTGACCTGTGAGATGGATGGTAAGGACGGCCAAGAGCACTGCGGTGTGACCCCCCACTTGCTCCTTCCTCTGACCTCGGCCAGGATTTCCCTCGCAGGCTCRCGGCACTTCCCCGAGTCCAGGAACAACAACCACATCAAGCGGCCCATGAATGCCTTCATGGTGTGGGCGAAGGACGAGAGGAGGAAGATTTTACAGGCCTTCCCGGACATGCACAACTCCAGCATCAGCAAGATCCTGGGTAAGTGCCAGGGATGGYGGCAGGGGGCTGGGACAGGACCCCCCTCTGCATCCCCGCAGGGGGACACAAGCTCCATCCAGCTGCTCGCTCTGCTCATCCTCAGCCACCCACGTATGGGTGATGCCCACCAGGATGATGCTACCCCTGTTGAAGCATCACTCTTGGAGGTGCCTGTAGCCACGCGGGCCTCATCCAGCCAACGTCTCACACCCCCCTGACAGCAGCGGTCCTGCTGCGGCTCTCGGTCACACCRGTCCTTCCCCACGGCCACGTCGCTATTCAAAGCGAGCGGTGTGGTCGTCAGCAAGCCCGTCTGAAGGGCCAGGAGCGAGCGTGCAGCGGCGCAATGCAGCTGCGCCGTGGGTTACCTCCAACACCCGCACCTCGCTCTGCCACGGACTCATTTTAGCAGCTCTGCTCGTTAAAGAAAAAAACGAAACAACCACCAAGCTTTTCCCTTTGAAGGAGCACGTGGGCAGGATCTGCTCCGTTTACCTCTTGCGACCGCAGGGGCCGGGGGGGTCTGGGAGCGGGCGCTCTGCGGTGAGCTGCTTGCTGTCACAGTAGATGTCCATGGCTTTAAATAACTGGTGTGGTTCTGCCCGGGGAGCCGGAGCCGCTCGCTGCTTGAGGGGTGCAAATTTAGCAGTGGATACCTGCAGACGGACGAGTCATCCAGAGCCAGTATGCACCCAGGTGGGGGGGGTTGGTGCCTGTGTGCTCTCCTGCTCCTGGAAATGTGGGTCTGAGCCGGTGCGAGGGGCTGAGCACGTGGGGAAGGAACTGGTGGAGGACACCTGGGCACCATGGGCAAGGGGCTTGCATGCCTCCATGCCTCGGTTTCCCTGGGCCACCTGGCTCGTGGTGCAGGTGTGGGAGGTGGAGCTCCCTGGGGGAGCTGGGCCGTGCCAGCGGGTGAAGGACACCCAGGAAAGGTGCATGTGGGAGCTCACAGGGGGATTTAAGTCATGGGGGTGTGTCTCTGGAGGTCCCCAGCCCAAAGCCCTGCTCAAAGCTCGGCTAACTCCATAGTCCCATCAGGATGCTCAGGGGTGTGTCCTGTTGACTGTTGAGCATCTCCAAGGATGTTGAGGATCTCCAAGCACCTCCAGCTTGTCCTCTCTCCCAAACTGGATGCTGGTCCAGCTGCAGCCTCCCAGGTGCTGAGCTGAGGGGATTAATCCCTTCTTTCTGCCAGCCTGGCCCCGAACCCCTCTCCCAGCCCAGCAGCCTTTGTGCTGTGCCCTGCTTTGCTCTCCTGCCTGGGGCACTGGCGGCGATGACAATAAAGGTCAGCCAGTGGGGGAATGTGAGTCACATGCTGGCACAGCCTATTTTAGCTGCAGCACCTGCTCGCCATACCTTGGAGAGGATTGAAAGCTGTGGCCCAAGAGGTGCCCGGGGAAGGTCAGGGCTGGGGACCTGTTCCTGGTGTGCCAGGAGGGCTGGCTGCCCTCCGTGGCACGGGGCTCCCACCGGTGCAGCCGCTCTCACCAGCTGTGTGCAAATTCAGGTGCACAGGGGATGGTATGAGCATTCATCAACGCTCCTATTATACCAAACCCAAAACACAGCACACCCTCCCCAGCTACTGGGAAGAAAGTTAACTCTGTCCCAGCCGGAACCAGGACACTCTTGCAATGGCTATCCCAGCCAGGAGCTGGCATGGGTTTCGTCACAGCGGGCAGGGGGTAAGCATGCCTCGTGGCTCCTCTCTGCACAGGCTCCCGGTGGAAATCCATGACGAACCAGGAGAAGCAGCCCTACTATGAGGAGCAAGCCCGCCTGAGCCGGCAGCACCTGGAGAAATATCCCGACTATAAGTACAAGCCCCGACCCAAACGCACCTGCATCGTGGAGGGGAAGCGGCTGCGCGTGGGCGAGTACAAGGCGTTGATGAGGAACCGGCGGCAGGACGCCAGGCAGGGCTACTTGATAGGGTAACGCGCCCCTTCCTCCCCTCCGAGGGGGCTCGCCGAGGTCCCCGCAGGGTGGGTGCCCCAGGAGGCAGGGGGAGGCAGGGGGAGGCAGGGGGAGCCCCTCGACGCCCCGGCCGGTGATTGCATTCCCCTGTCCCACAGGCCCCAGGGCAGCCAGATGCCCCCAGCTTCCTCGGACGTGCTGTACCAGCGGCCGGTGGGCATGCAGCTGACGCCCCCCCTGATGGAGCACTACCTGCCCCGCAGCATGGACCCCAGCATGCCCGTCATCGTCAACACGCGCAGCCTCAAGGAAGGTGATGGCGGGGATGATGGGCACTCGGTGGCCGACGGTGAGATGTACCGCTACAGCGAGGAGGAGGACTCGGAGGGCGAGGACAAGAGTGACGGCGAGCTGGTGGTGCTGACAGACTGAGGGGGGCCGGGGGGGGGGGCAGCGGGCGGGGGTGGCAGGGCTGGCTGCTACCAGGAAAGAGGTCAGAGCATCCCCCGATGGGACAGGACTCGGCCGAAGGGCTGCGCTGGGAGCAGAGGAGAGCTGCTACCCTGGCAGGGAGGAGTCGCTGCTGCCTGCCTGCAAATGGGTCCCACGAAGGTGGGCATCCCAGCATTTAGGGTGGGGTGCTTCCCAGGGGAGTGATGAGCAGTGATGTGCGTTGCATGGGGCCATGGCCGGGACGTGCTGACCCTGCTGGGCAAGCTGGCGAGGGCTGGCTCAGCCTTGCTCCGGTGGCTGGGGCATGGGGAGCTGAGGCCATCTGGCCCAGGGGTATGGGTGCCACGGCTGCTGAGCTGTCACCCACTTGCAGCCCTCCAGGAGGTACCTGAGGGTATCGGGATGCGGGAAAACCTCCAGAGCATCTCCCAGTCCTCCAGCACGCGTGGGTCCCTTGCAGAGAGCCTCACCTGCAGCCACCAGCCCCTGCTGCCGGGGACACACGCTGGGGACACGCTTGTCCCTCGCTCAGCCCCACCTGACCTCCCCGCTGTGTTTCCCACTCGGTCTTTAGAGCCTGCCAGCAAATTCCCATGGAGCCATTTTTAGCTCTCGCCTGGCCC
The DNA here is from genome assembly GCA_035582835.1 of Phoebastria nigripes. NCBI lineage: Eukaryota > Metazoa > Chordata > Aves > Procellariiformes > Diomedeidae > Phoebastria > Phoebastria nigripes. The sequence goes on along the minus strand of JAYKAV010003266.1, from coordinate 3,548,438 downwards.
GAGTACCAGCCAAGGGCTCCGAGGAGCCCTTTATGCTCCTGACAGCTCTGGCCCACTTTGTAAATAAAGCGGGTGCCTGTTYCCTGGCTGCGCCATTACCCCGGCCTCTGCCAGCCCCTGCCCCGGGCATGGCCGGGCACAAGCCCCGGCTGCGGTGGGTATGTGCCCCATCTGTCCTTGGGCACCTCTCCCTCCCGTGCCCTGGCTCTGCAAGCCGCAGGCTCCACCTGTGATCTGCATCATAAAAACCACAGAGGGAGAGAAAAATAACAGCAATTAAAAAAAAAAAAGAAAAAAAGAAAAAATTAAAAAAAAAAAAAAAACCACCTTGCTCCGGTCAGAGCCCGGTGTTTGGGGTGCAGCGTGGCTGTGTGGCCGGCTGTGCGTGCACGGTGTCCGGCTGTGCGTGCACGGTGTCCGGCTGTGCGCGCACGGTGTCCGGCTGTGCGCAGAGTCCGTGCACCGCCCTGTGGCAACAGCCAGAAACAGGCACCGCGGCTCCGGCTGCAGCCACAGCCTGGCCTCCAGCCTGGCACCACGGGGACCTTGCTGGGGGTGCAGAAGGAGCCGTGGCTGCCCAGGCTCCAGGCTGCAGTGGGGGGGCTGAGCCCTGCAGTGGGGGGCTTCGCAGCAGACCCATGCACTCAGCCCCAGGGTGGGGGTCYGGAGCAGCGGCTCTGCAGCATCGGGGCCCCGGTGCTGCTCCCCTGCACCCCGCAGGGCTGCCGTCAGGACATTGTTTATCCAAGGGAGGGTCCTGCCTCCTCACCCACCCAGCAGACGCCTCTCTCCTCTCTTTCCCTTCGTCAGTGCTTTATTTATTCCCCCTCCCTGTGCTGCTCTGGCTGGGGCCGGGGTCCCTGGGGAAGGGGTGCCGGCTCCCGGGGTGGGATGGGCTGTGCTGCAGAGGGGGCTGGAAGCAGATGTGCCCGGCAAAGACAAAGCCCTTCCTCTCTTTTTTTTTTTTTTTTTTTTAAAGACTGTAAATATAGATAGAGCTTTATTTTGTTAATAAGACGATGAGTAACTTAACCTGTATATTTCACATACTTGTTTACAATTGTCCCCCCCACCCCTTGGCACAATAAAGATGACTTTTTGGAGCAGAGATCTGGGTCTGGACTTTGCCAAGCCTGGGGTCTGGGAGAGCCGAGGGCTGGATGGGGAACTCTCACCCCAGGCAGTCAGGGCATAGATGGGGGGGTGCTTGTTTCCCCCCTTCCCTGCCCCTCTTCCAGCACAGCCCCCTCCTAAGGCTCTTGCTCCCTGCAATGTTTTCACTTGTGCTGTTTCTTAGCTCTTACTCCTGCCGTCTCCATCCGTGGTGGGTCCCAAGCTGCTCCCCTCTCCTTCCCACCTCTCACCTGTGTTTTCTTGAGGTCTCGCCCCACGTGGCAGCGGGTTTGGGGTTCAGCCTCTTCCACCCTGTGCTCACTGCAGCCAAGTGCTCCAGCCTGCCCTTGCCAGAGCCGGAGCCCAGCAGGGCCTCGGGGAGGGGGACCATGATGAAGATGTGGGATCAGCTCTGCAGAAGGCTGTTTTAAACCACAGGGCATCGCTCTGGGACAAGGACAATCCTCGGCAGTTGCTGCCTGCAGGAAAGGGGCAGTGAGTGCTGCATGCAAACACCTGAAGGCAGGTCAGGAGCATGGAGAGACATCAGCAGCCCACCCTGTGAGGAGATAACCTCCACCAGCATCTCTGCTCCTGCTCTGGCCTTCCCCAGCACCTCCAGCTGCAGGAGAAGGGCCGAGTGCACCCCCAGGTCCCTTGTGCTGCTCCGGCACACGTCCTGCACCAGTCCCCACAGATCCGCCATCCCCCATTTCCAGCTACCAGCAGCTTTTATTTTGCACCAAAACAAACACCAGATGCAACAACAGTCCCGGTTCTTGCTGGGGCAGGTTCCTGTGCCCGTGCAGAGGGGACGGCCACCTTGTCCCCGTACCACTCGCCGAGCAGCCAAGGCAGGGGCAGATGGGTCTGATTCCACCCGCTGGCTGATGCACAACCACTGTCATGAGCTGGACAGTGCTCAGCAGGCCAGGATCACCCTCGCAGAGCCTGTGGTGGAGGAGCAGCCAAGTGCTGACAGGGGATGAAGTTGTGTGCGGCTCATGGAGCAGGTCAGCTCCGTTCAACCTCCTGCCAGGGGGTCCCATGCAGGGACACAGCCAAGAGAGGAGCACAGGGATGGTGCCCATGTGAGGGGCAGGACAGACCCCCCCCCCCCCGGCCCTGGGGGAGACAGGGAAGGCAAAGCTGGGAGCCCCTTGCTCCGGCAGCACAGGATGCTACAAGGCAAGCCATGATGGGAGCAGGGAGCTAATGGGAGTCTGGGAGACCACGGCCGTGGGGAAAAGCAGAGCCAGCCACGGGCTGAGCACATCGCAGGGGATGCAGGCACCCAGCGCCTGCCAGCAAAAGCCTGCTGGTCCCAAGCCCACGTGGCTCACGGCTGTCGCTGCTCCTTGCTGCTTTGCACCATCCGAGCCGGAGCGCAGCAGCACCCACCCCTCGTGGAAAAGGGTCCCATGCTCAGAGACAGCTCCAAGCCCAGGATCAATACCGACCCAAGAAGTGCTGGTTTGGGGGTGGAAGCCCAAGTGGCACCGAGCAGGCAGGGCAAGAGGGGACGGAGGGAGCAGCGAAGGCGATGGGCACAGCACGTGCATTGGGCAGCTAAAGCAACTGGGCAGCTCTGGGGGCTCCTGAGCAGACGGGGGGACCCGTTTCCCCCCTCGGGGACAGCACAGAGGGAGCAAACCGGGTGCCAGACCAAGCAGCAGTAGTGCCAGCAAAGCACGGACCTGCCGGGCACCGGGGCCGAGCCAGGGCTTGGCGTTAAGGCGATGGTAAGGCTTCCTTGCGTAGGCAGGGGCCTCTCCGAGGCCGTGGTCCTTTCTAGCATCTCATGGTCCAGTCTCAGGTATGTCCAGGGTCTCCTTTAATCGGTGGCTGGGTCAGAGCTCCTCTCCTCCCTCTTCCCACCATCAGGACCTGCCCTCGCCCCCGGCTGGGGTGGGGAAGGGGCGAGGGGGATGCGAGGGCTGTGGACGCAGCAAGGACAAAATAGCTCAGGGTCTCACAGGCCGGAGATGCTATTTAGAGATCTGCAGGGCTGTGACCACCGGCTTCATCTTGAAGTACTGTTTAAACCTTAGCTTTGCATATCTGCCGGGAGAGGAGAGAGGGACAGACATGAGACACTCATCCCCCCAGCCCCGTGTCCCCTGGCCACAGAGCATCCCTCCAGCACACAGGGACCATTGGGATCCTCTTGCTCCAGTCATTTAACACTGAACTGTGCTGGGAGCAAATGYCCCACCCCAGCCCCGGCAGACTCACCTTAAGAAGTTAAAGTCTATGGTAGAGTATTTATCCTGGATCAGGCCCCAGCACGCCCAGAGGAAATGGGATGCCTGCAACAGACAAAACAAGGATCAGAAATGAGCACGGAGCATCCCTGCCTGTGGGACAAGTTGCTCACGCCTCTCCTGGCCGGGTCCCAGAAGTCCCACGGCTGTGACGACAGGACATGGGGTGGCAGCCAGCTGGGGCTGGCCCACACGTGCGTTTTTATATGCTCCGGAGACTGGTCCCAGCCCGGGCAAGGGATGCCAGCAGGAAGGATGCTGAACAGCCACACAACGTGCTCAGGGTACCAGCCTCTGCGTTTGCAGCTGGGACATCCCTCCTGGCAGCTCCAGCCAGGAAACCAGCTGAGATTTTGCCCTAAGTTTCCAGAAAATTGGCTCTGCTTGCCCATGGCATTTACCAAAGGGGATTTCCTCATGCTCGGCTGTGCCCAAGGTCTGCCTGGCCTCTCTGAAGGGATGCCCAAGGCCACAGCTATCAGAGACACGCTGTCCCTTGGCACGTGTCGGTGGGATGGCAGGCGGCCAGCGCTATCTTTGACCTTACCCAGGAGTTCAGTGCCTCTGAGATGCAGCCGGGCTCTTTGAGGCAGCCTCCTGCCCCAGGTGCCCCCAAACCCCCAGCCTGGTACCTGCACCCCTGTTCTTGCCAGCCAAGCTGCAGCACAAAGCCCTGGCTCACCTGAGAGCAGAGGAAAACCCATCCCACGGGCAGCCCTCGAGAGAGGCTGGCTCCTTCCCATCTCCACTCACCAAAGAAAACTTGTTCACTTGCACGTAGAGAGCCTCCAGCTCCTCCTCGGACACCCCCGTGCCTCCTTGGTCTCCCTGGGTGAGCTGCTTGTAGGCCTGCAGGTAGGAGCGCAGCCACTGCAGCTGGGTCTCCTTGCTGGGGTAGAGGCGGTAATCCACCTCCTTCACGCCTGCGAGGGGAGCTGGGGTCAGCGATGCCCAAGGGGCAGAAGGGTGAAAGGGAGGGTTTCTCTAGGGCAAAGCGGCGTGACCAGCCCCGTGCATGACCGGGTGAGCAAAACCCCTGCAGCTCCAGGCTTGCACAAGCTGGGGATCAACCYGCTGATTCGAGGCACGCACCCAGCCCTTGCATGGTTAAGAGCTGGGCTTGTGCAGGCATTGCATCCCAGCAGCAGCCAGGCTGCACGGCGCCCAACGCCCGCAGAGACCCTCCCTCGCACATCGCTCTAACCCCGGGCAGCCTTAGGAGGAGCTGCCCCATTTCCCACCATGGGACTGGGGATGCAACCTGCCTCCTCCATCCCCAGGGATGGGGAGACCCCGGGGCAGCCGCTGCAACTCAGAGGGACCTTTGGTGCCATGGAGAGGAGCCCGACTCACCCGCAAACTCATTAAAGTGGTTTCCAATGTCGAAAGCCTGGTAGTTGTAGCCGGTGTACTCGTAGTCTATGAAGCGAACGTGCTCTGCRGAGGCAATGGCAGAGGCTGTGAGAGGGGCTGGAGATGGAGCCGCCAGCCCCTGGGGAGGTGGGTGAGGGACAGACCCCTCCGCCGGGCGTGCGAAGCTGCTGCCACGAACCTTGTGTCCCGTCGTAGATGATGTTCTTGCAGAGCAGGTCGTTGTGGCAAAGCACGATGGGGGACCCCAGCTGGGACAGCGTTTCCTTCATCCAGGCCAGCTCGTGTTCAAGCATCTCCAGGCTGGGCACGTCCTGCTGGAGGCTGGGGAAGGGGACGGGGTGGAATCACTTCTGCTCACGGGGAACCTCCCTTGGGGGCAGAGGGGCAGCGTTGCCCCTTGCTTCCCTCCGTGCATTTTATAAACGAACTCATCAGTGACAAAAAGCGAGGGCTCACGAGGCCATTTTTGGTGGGGAGGCCAGGCTTGGCTTGGACATCCTCCGGCGCGCTGCGTGGTACCCAGGGCGCCTGGCAGATGCCACGGTGCAGCCTCAGCCCTTCCCTTCTCCCCACTAACACCCGCATCCATCCCCCAAATTCACCCAACCAGCCACCGAGCCCCCCAGCGCTCACTCCCAAAGCTCACTCCCGACTAATCCCCAAGCAACGGGAATTTTTTGGACTCTGCCAGGGCACGTACCCTCTCAGTAACCTCAGAAGTTTCAATTCCAAGAAGAGAGCCAGTTAATGATTACCTAATTGGCTGCACTGAAGGTGCAGGCTTGGGTAAAGTCTGCCTGCAGCGGGGTGAGTGCTGAGAAAAGCCCTGCGTCCTGCCACTGCTGCTCAGGGAACAGGTTAATTATTCGCTTGCCTTCAGGTTCATTCACCTCCACCACCTCTTGGGGCTGCCCGCATCCTTCCCAGACACCCCGGCACTCACCTGGCGTGAAACCAGGCTCCCAGAAATGGGATGAACTGGTTTGAAGTGGGAACTGGCTGCTTTAATTTATACTGGGTTTCTAGCATCCCCTCCAACGTCAGCTCAACCTTGCTGCTCAGATCCCCACCGTAAGAAGGGCTTGAGCTTCAGCTTATTCTAGGGAGGGCTTAAAATGCAGGCTAGATTTGCAGGGAGGAGGAGGAGGCGGATTATTACAGCAGCTGGGAGTCTCTGGCTCAGGCCGGATCCTGCCTGGGTGCTGTACAGACACAACCCAGAGCTGTCTCTGCTCTAACACTGYTCCCAGACCGGCAGGAGGAAAGGCSCTGAAGGATGCACGGAGATGCCTCCATCCCACCTGCTCTTGAGGGCTTGGCTATGAGTTTGCTTGCAGAGGGATCGTGATCCAGAAGTGGCCGTGTGGCCGGATCCAGCCCCGACACCATCCCCAGCCCCACTCACCAACCCTAGACTCCTGCAGAGGCTTTACCTGGGAACCGGGGCTCTTCCCCCCGGTCCCATTCGGGGAAGACTTAGAGATGGGTGGGCAGCGGATGCCCAAGCCAGAGCCTGGCTCTTTGGGATCCCTCTGCCTTTACCTGGGGTTGGATACCTTTGGGCTGAGATCCGTCTTCACGAGGGTGAGGTATTTGTGCAGCTTCTGCCAGAGGATGGGCTTGGGGAGGCTCCCGTTGGCGTGGATGGCGTGTACCCGGGCCATCTCCTGGGCCACCAGCCTGGAGGGACACACAGATGCACGGGTGAGAGGTGGCCATGCAGCAGCATCCCCGAGAGGAAAGCTCCTCAAAACCAGCCTTGAGACATCTCGAGAGGGGTTCCCCGAAAGCCATGCAGGGTCAGCTCAGCTGAAACTCCCCTCCGTTTCAGCTGCAAGCCTCTGAAGCATTTCAAGACTCTGTCTGGGTCAAAAGCAGCATTCACCTTTCCAGGGCAAGTTCAGATAAAAGCTGTGGTTCTCGCGCAATCTCTATTCACCAAAAGCTGATGCTTTAAAAACATGGTGATAAACCTGGCTGCAGTTTGGCCCATTTATCCCCCAGCACCACCCAGGTTTGTGCACATCAGCGATGCTTGAGCACCGGTCTGGAGCAAAGGCAGCGAGGGGGAGAGCTGGAAACACGGAGCAAACCCCGCACCAGTTTCCCCATCCCACATGTCCTCCCCGGACCTGCGCACCTGAAGATGTGGGGGTCCCGCACGTGGTCAGGCCCCAGCGCGATGCCTGGCAGGAACTGGTAGCAGAGCCCATTCTGGAAGGCACAGTAGAGGTCAGGGGCGCAGCCATGAGCACGCAGCACCTGGAAGTTCCTCAGCTCCGTCTCCCGGTCCACGAACAGCTCTGTCTTCCTGCCGTAGACACGGACCAGCACCGCGTCTGCCATGCCCTCGTCCGTGTAGCAGGCCACGAGCTTGTTGGTGATGCCATCGGTGAAGAGCTGGAGGGGGAGAAGGGTGGCAGAGCCGATGCCTGTACATCCCTGCCATGCCAGCCGGGCATGGGGGAAACCCCCTTCCCACCAGCGGACCCCTGGGAGAAAGCAACGTGGCAAAAGCAGTAACAGGCAATGGGCAAAACAAAGCACAAAGCAGCAGTGCCCACAGCAGCCAGGAAAGCTCCCATGGCAGGTGGCACGAGTTTGCAAGGCCTTGAGGCTCAGGCGTGAACTGGGGCTCTGCACGGGGCCACAGGCACGAGGCTTGAGCTGCACAAAGCTGGCGATTTGGGTGGAAATCCTGCCATTTTTCACCTGGGAGCTCAGGAACAGCTCAGGCCAGATGTGCTGCCAGCACGCTTGGCACCCGAGCGGCCCCGGGAATCGCTCCCAAAAAATCAGCGCAAATCTTTTGGCACAAAAAGAAAAAAAAAAAAAAAAAAAAAACCAACAACAAAAAAAACCCCAAAACAAACCAGCAAACAACATGGAGCAAACACCACCATCCCATCTCCTCCTCCCGACCCTCCCCGCGGGGCCGGGTCGCTGATAGGCAGGGACATCTCTGCTGGGGACGTCTCGTGTCATTGCTCTGATGGCTCCTCACAGATGGAAAGAGAGTTTTGTTCTCCCGTCGCCCCGGCTTGGCCGCCTGCCCGCGCACATGCAGGGGCTGCCGCTGCCGCTCGCGCCGGGCTCCTCTCCCCATCCCGCGGCGATTTCAGTCGCCTCCGGTGCACCGAGGGGTTTGGGTCTCCATCGCCCCACGGGAGACCCCTGCCCCATTGCCCCCCAGGCAGGCAGGATGCTCAGCCCCACGCAGCTCCTGCTCAGCACTGAGGCTGAGCGTGCTGGGGTGCCGCTGCTCCCCATGAGAATGATTTCTTTATCCCCTTTGGGTTTGGGGAGCCAGAGCAGGTGTGACGCTGGCGGAGCGGGAGGGGGGCGAGGACGCGTGCTACGGCAGCAGCGGTGCTCGGGGGTGGGACAGCTAATTTTAGACATCCCACTCAGCAACTCTCACTCCTATATAGGGTGCCTATATATAGGGCTCCCCATGCAGCCTCCCGAGAGAAACTCAAAGCACTGGAATGAGACACCCGAAGTTAGACGGTGCTAACACCCCTCRTTACACAGCTGGCTGGTGTTGGATTCGGGGTGAGCACGGCGGGCAGCGAGCCGGGCGCCCCGTCCCCTCGGGCTGCTGCCCCTCAGCTGTGCTGGGGCGGGCTGAACCTTCTCAAGCAACCGAGCTGCTTTTCCCAGGCCAGATAATCTGYGTTTCCACCACGGTGCCACGCTCAGCTCTCTCCTCTCCTTGTCCTGCCAGGCCCCAGAGGCCAGAAGTTCAGCAAGCAAAAGGTGTCGTTTGCACCCTGGGGCCGGTGCCCTCCATCAGCCACACGCACATCGGCTGCAGGTGAAYGGCTCCGTGTTGAGATGCTCAGCACCGCCTCACCTGCAAAGTCCTTGCGCTGCTTTGTTTTGCTGCTCGACAGTCCGATCAGCCCTTTCCAGCGGGTTTAACGGGATTACTGAGCCTTATCCCCCCTGAATTCCAGGCTGCTAACTTTGGAGACTCACACGTGGTTCGTCAGCAACCTGCACACACGCACGCAGGGGCTCGCCTGGTTTGGAGGCGGCAGCTCCTCCAGCTCCCAAGCGCAGCTGCTTGGGAGATGCCCGGTGCTATTCCTTGTGGATCCAAAATGCAGTCAGCTATCAGCAGGGCCACAGCGCTGCTACCAGCCCAAATCCTTCCCTGCTGTGGTTGCGTGACAGCAGGGAGGGGGGGGAAAGCGAGTGTGACTCCACACCAGGAGCCTTTCGGCAATTAAATGCAAAGCAAGACCCAAGCCCTGTGCAAAGATGCTGAAGCGAAGCAGCTCCATCCGACACCCTGGTGCTGCACCTACCATGAGACCCCTCGGCACCCCCGAAGCACCGCCGCGTTGGCTGCCTCCCCGCGCAGGCACCCCCAGCGCTGCTCCCCAGCCCAAGAGGTGGCCAGCAGCCCGGGACCAGACTGCAACAGGGCACCTTGTTGCCAAAGTCGGGCTAAAAAAGTCCAGCCACGCCGGAGTCCTCGCAGAGGTTTGGCTCCACGTCGCTGCTGCTCTTCTTATCGCCAGATGAGGGATGGAGGAGTGCGTGCTTCCCTGATAGCGTGGCTGGCTGACTCACCGATACCGCCTGTGCCTTCTCGGTACGGAGATGCTTCTGCCCAGGGACAGAGCTTAAAGGATGAGGAGCGGGAGCCCTGGAAAGCGGGTACAACCTGGAGCACAGGGGGCTGAAGACCCCAGCAAGCAGAGGGCAGGCAGGGGAGGCCAAGCACCTAGACCCTTCCTCCCCACCTTCCACACCCTGCCCAAGTGCTGGGAGATTTTTTTCTGTGTCACCGGCACAGCCTGGTACAGCCCCTGCAAGCAGCTGTGCACTAACACCGTGCAACAAGGTGGTGTGAACCGGGCACCGCTCCAGTGCACGGAGGAAAGCGAACAGGAACGCTAATAGGAACCAGCTGAAGACCAGTGCACTGCTCCAATCCCCTCACGAACAGCTCTTGCAATAGCAGCTAAGGGAAACGCAACTGGAGGTTCCCCCCCAACTCCTAAGGGTTTTTTTGCCCTTTTTTTTTTTTTTTTTTTTTTTTTTTTTTATAACATGCATTTTTTTTTTTTTTTTTTTTTTTTTTAATTAAAAACACATGCACGCACACACAAGCTGCTGTTGAACACTGACCCCCTCCGATGCCTGGAGAGAGCCTGGATACCAGAGAGCTGGGGTCCTTCTCAAACAGCCATCGCCACTGAGGTCTGCGCTCGGTGCTGCACAGAGCCCGAGACATTTCCTGCCCCTACAACTCTGTGCTCTGAGGAACTCGAACTCTGAGCTTCCTGCCTATTGCCATCTGCCCTTTCATATGTATTTTCCTGCAGCTTCTTGTATTTAATTACACTTGGCTATTAATACATTTTTAATGACACTCCAGGCACACGGGAAGCGTGTGCCTTCAGAGGACATGCATACACACGTATATATGTCTGAGTGCACCCAGCTCCACCACCTCCACACTCCCGTGCCCACTGCCAGCAGCCTGGTGAGGGCACAGACACCACCAGCCTTGCTTTTCCACCTGAGACCTGGCACCCCTGGGCAGAGGGTGAGGAGGGGGAAAGGGACTCCCATGCCAGGCAGCTGCCAGCCCCACTCTCCCAGCCGTTGCAGCAAAGCCCTGCCAGCTCTGGACAGCCAAGTCCCGTCCCGTGCAAGGAGCCCAGCGCTGAATCCCAGCTCCCATCCGAACCTGTGCTCAGCCCACGCGACCTGGCAAAGGTGCAAGCCCACAAGTAATCCAAGCGAGACCTGCTCCCGGGAGCAGCTACTCCCACGGGCAGCGGCCTGGCAGCACTGGGCGAAGGCAGGGGTGCAGCACCTGCAGGAGAGACTCTGGGGGGGACCAGCAGCGCAGGCTGCTGCCCCGGCATCCCCCCAGCCTTCACCCACCTTGGCAGCCTCGGGGGACCCTGGGGACACACTTGCATTCAGTCACCGCTCAGTGACTGCCCGAGGGGGTCCCCAAAGCCTGGGGGGGGGGGTAATCACACCTTCGCACACCTGATCGGCCCCGGTTACGCTCTGAGAGTGGAGGGGAGAACTGGGGGTGGGGGGACAGGATGCCGCACCCTCCTTGGCAGGTCCTATAGCCCCCCATGGCGGGTCCTACAGTCATCCTCATGTGGCCCTTATAGCCCCCCCAGAGCGAGCTTTATAGCTGCCCCAGGGCGGGCCCTATAGCACCCCAGGGTGAGCCCCACAGTCCCCCTCGGGCGGACCCTATAGCCCCCCAGGCTGGGCTCTGCAGCCCCCCCGGACGATCCCCACGGGGGGTGCGTGGGCTGCGGCGGCCGGTCCCCGGGGGGGCTCCGCGCAGGCTCTCCCCCCCCCCCCCCCCGGGCGGGCCTTGGTCTTCTCCCCCCCCGCCCCCCCCCCCCCCCCCGGCGGGGCGTACCTTGGTCTTCACCCTCGCCGGCTCCCAGCCGGGTCTCAGCTCCCGCATGAGCCGCAGAGCCCCGGGCAGCACGTCGCCCTCGTCCACCGCAATGCCGAGGTGGGGCACGGCGGGGGTCCCACCGCCGCCCCGCTCCGGCCCGGTGCAGTCGGGGCAGCGGCCGGGCGGTACGGCCATACCCAGCTCCGCGCTCCCGGAGCCGCGGCCCATGTGCCGGGGGCTGCCGCGGGGCCGGCGGCCGCGGGGAGGAGCCGCCCGCCGTTGGGAAGCCATGAGTCACCGGCCCGCCTCCCGCCGCCCGCCTCCCGCAGCAGCGCCCGCCCGCATTGTGAGGTCAGCGGGACCCGCACCGGACCCGCACCGGGACCCCCCCCACCGTCCGCCGCACCTGCTGCCGGTGCCCTCCGCCTCCTCTCTCTCTCTCTCTCTCCCCCCCCCACCCCGCTCCAGAGCCCCTCAGCCATCCCGGGGGGCTCTGCAGAGCCCCATCCCTTTGGGGTCTGGGATAAAAAGGACGGGGATGCCGYGCATGAGATGTGCCCCAGGATGTGCTGGCAGCATCCTGGGCTCCAGGAGGGAGGTGTCCCCTCTGGACTGGCCTCTCCAGCCCTGCTACCATCTCACCCACCAAGTGCTGACCCCCATAGGGGATTTACAGGTGGGCTGGAGAGAGGTTTGATAGTTAAAGATAGAGCACGACTCGCCCGTTGGCACAGCCCCCTGCAGCCCGCTGACACCGCTCCAGCCCGGCTTCATTATCAGAGGAAATAACAACTGCACATGGCTCGGAGCAGAGAATGCCCCCTCCAAAGTTTACAGCTGGCTGCAGCTGAAACCAGCTAAATGGACCATGGAGACTTGGGGAAAAATCATTTAAGGAAGGGGAAAAAATAAACCAGCCAGTTCCCCGTGTTTCTAAATATAGAGCGAGCTCTGTCAGTTTTAATAGGATGGTCATAATTGCTCCTGCCGCTTTGCTGGGCTGAGTGTGGCCTAATTGCTCGCCCATAACAATCACAAGTGTTAATATGGGGCAGTTGCGGGTTAGGGGTGCCTCGCAGCCAGGACTGCGCAGCAGCCACCAGGAAATTGCCCTGGCACAGGCGATTAGAGGTGTTAATAGGCTGGCTTAAGGGGCCCAGGAGCAGCACCGCAAGCAGCCCAGGCATTTTTCCCTCCCACTGCTTGAAAGAACTGTGCTGAATAGGAACAGAACTGCATCCACAAAAACATCCTATTTTAGGCCAGCCTGACCATTTTCCAGCTGAGGGCTATAGGCAGAAGCCATCGTGGGGGCTTAAGTCACCTGGTGCTTTTTCAAGCTCAGATCCACTCGAGTCTTCTCCAGATCAGAGCCTTTGTGGTATAGAATAGGGCAGAGGAGGCTTAGTTTTTCCAACTGGAGAGTTTCCTTGCGGTAGGAAGGAAGGGGAGAAGCTTGCCAGCATCTCTGTACAACCAGAAGGTTGCGGAGAGGCCGGGCTGTAGCTCCATCGCTGACCTGTGCAGATATCCCCATGCCGAGGGTCTCTGGGCAGCTCTGCCCTCCCTCCCGTGCCCTCCCTGCCTGTGCTGCCGCTGCTTCCCAGCCCCTGGGGTTTCCTGTGCTGATGAGCAGCTGCCTGGAGCACCCGGGTGTGCTCAGGAAACGCTGGATGAAAGCGAGATACGCTGACCGCTGGGGCCCCTTCCCTCCACCCCCAGGCCCCGAAGAGCCGTTGCCACTGCTCTCCTCGCTCCCGTGTTGGAGGTGATGGATCAGTGCTACAGAAGGCAATGGCAAGAAACAAGTAACATCGTTAGGTGCCTTGAATTTCCCATCCCTGGAGACCCATCTTTAACTTTATCCCAACTTTAAGAGGTTTAAATGCTACACAGCTGCACAGACCCTCCCAGGAGGGACAAACATCCGCTTAGCCACATCCTCTCTGCTGTAAGGCTGTGCTGCCGCTCCATGGGGCAGGGCAGGGGACGAGGTGCTGCGCTGGGAGGGAGGGCTGGCGAGCGGAGCGGAGGATCCTGCCTACCTGGCTGGAAAGGTCACGCAGCAGCAGCCGTTTTGGTGCTGGCAGGAGCATTGCTCTCCCGAACATCCCTGCAGCCCGAGAGGTAGCTCGTGTCAGCCTGTGCTTCAGGCAGCACTGGGAATTCATCAGCAGTCATCACTGGTGGCAGAAATTAGGATGAGAAGCTTCTGTGAGCGATTGCACTTAGATGATGGCTTGCTCCAGGCTCTGCTCCAGAAGTCCAAGCATTGTGCTCTGCTGTACAGGCACGTTTCCCAGGGCTCGGCTGTGGACTACGGCAGTCACAGCACCTGAGCTGGTCGACCTGGAGATGAGAGTGTGTTGCAAATCGCTTGGCATTGGGGAGTGCTTGGATTCGCAGCTGCTGGGCTGTAACTTGAAGCACCGCAGCTCTCCTGCAGAACTGGAAATGTCAGACTCCAGCTGGGAGCACTGGTCTGCCCCTCCTGCCGGGCCAGCCGGCACGGGGCTCGCAGCTCCAGCACGCTCCCGCTGAGCATCTCCGCACATGTCCAGGACAGAGACAAGCCTCTAGTTGTTAGCTGGAGCCAACGTGGCAATGAAAACAGACCCAKGCACGGGGGCAGCAAGAGCTGCCTTCCTGGTGGGGCGGAGTTAGCCACCCTTAATCAGACCTGCAAGCACCTTCGCCTCCCCAACGCGCAGCAAAGCCTATGTACAGCCCTGTCCCTCTGTCCCCAGGGGTGTGACCAGTGGTCCTGAGCCCCCCGTGGGAAGGCAGGTCAAGGCATGGGTACCCACACAGCAGATCAGCTCCTGCAGAAAAGGCTTGTTTGCTGTTTGAAAAGACCCCGATTTGCCTACACGTAGATGCTGTGGCACTAGCTGGGAGGGTGTTTCACTCTTATGAAACAGGGAAGGACATAAATGCAGTGGTGGATCCTAGCAGAGGAACACTTGTCCCGTTCTTTTATTAAAAGTGTCTGATCTCTCCCCTCCGCAAGAATAAGCATCCACTCAGTGTCCTGTTGCTCTGAGATTGTTTAATATTAAAGTCATGGAGAGGGGTAGGGTTAACACCAGCTAAAACTATCATTAAACACAGCCAGATTATTTTTCTCCCATTCAAAGAATAACACGAACAGTAACAGATCATCCCTCCTCAGTCTGTCTGCAACCTGCGAGCACCTCCACGCCAGCAGCAATCCACTGCATGCCACTTGTACTATTGCACATCACCCTAAAAGTCCCTGGAGGTGCAACTCCGGACACAGGATCCCGCTTTGATTTCCAGACTGAACTCGCTCGCTAGAAGATGAGTTTAAGGCTCAGTTCTCCCCAGCAGCAGAGACTCTCGGGAAGCAGAGTGGGGGTTTTGGAGTGGGAGAAGGCGAGGTTTTGCAGTTGCTTCAGTAAAGAGAGGAGGTGGCTGAGCTGTAAGGAAACGCTGTTCTTGCTTGCACTTYAAATCGTTTCTTCTCGGTGGTACTCTTGCCTCCAGGCTGGTTCCCCCAGTCCCTCTCCTCGGCTCCCCTGGCCATCAGCGGGCTGTGGCAAAGCCGATGCGGTTGTTGTGCCGGTCAAATTTGGTGTAGTAGTGCCCRATGAAGCTGGCGCCCAGGATCCAGAGGGGACCAGCCGGGGGTGGGATGTCCAGCCCTGAGAAAGCCACCACGCAGACGTCCTCCCCATACTGGGATTGCTGCAAAAAGGAGGAGACCCACACAGTGATGGAAGTGCCAGGAGGGAGATCTCTACTGCAGCGTGCCCGAGGAACGGCTGCGATCCCCAGCTCAACACCCTCTGCTTGGCCTCCACGTTCCTGCCTCCAGGAAGGAGGATCCCTCCCTGTCTCTGCTCTTTGCTGCTCACCCCAAATCTCCCCAAAACCACCCAAGGAAGCAGCGACAAGTTGGTCTGGCTCATCTGGACACCTCTGCTGAACAGGAGGGTTTGGGGAAAAACAAGAAGCATCATTCTGGGGCTCATCTCAGCTGCTTTAGGGGAGCCAGGAGGGTGCAGGATGCTCCAGGAGAGCTGCACCCCGAGATGCACCGCTCTCCCCAGCAGATGCACCCGGCCCAGGGAGAGCTGCCCACCCACCCCGCACAGAGGGATGCAGCTTACCCGGAGGACGTAGGCTGAGCCGCTGAGCACGTAGGCCTTCCCACCCAGGTGGAAAGAGATGTTGGGCAGCTGAGGGACTCGGTCGCAGTCCACCACGTACTGCGGGAGGGGGAGGCAGCGCTGAGACCGTTTGCTGGGGGAGGGATGGGCTGGGGTACAGGCAGCAAGGGAGCAGGGACATGGAGTGGGGCAGAGGGGGTTTGCTCACCTCTCCTTCGGCCATTTCTGCTGCCCCGATGGCTTTCATCAGCACGGAGACGGGGCCGGCTGGACCAGTGATGTAGGATGCTCCTGTGTCGACAGCCACTGAACAGCCTTCCTTGCAGAACAGGATTTCAGCCCCTACGGACACCCTGGAGCGGGAGGGGAGAGGGGTGATCCTGAGTCTCCCACGGTGGCTGCAGCTCGGCTCCCAGCGCTGCGTATGCCCACGGGTGATCGTGCCATATCTTTGTCCAGGGAACACTGGCCAAGCAGAGCATGTGCTGCTCCCGGTGCCTCCGGAGTACAGGCTCTCCAGGGGCACCAGGAACCCTCCCTTCAAGCTTCTCGAATGTGAAAGCTAAGCTTCATCATGTGTGGGTTTTAGTTTTTTGAATTAAACAAAGCAGAATTGTTTCAGTGCCTCACACTCCTTCTGCAGGACTAAAGGGGGTTAAACTCTTCCACTGCGGCTTCCAAGTTGAATCAGCCCACGGTGCCACCCCCTCTGCATTCCCCAGCTCRGCTCCTGGCTCCTTCCTGAGCATGGAGATGTAACTCTGTGCTGGAGGAACCGACCCTGCTCCCCTCCAGAAGGGAAAGCATCCACCAGCAACACTGAGTGAACACATGCCTCCGTGGACCGCCTTCCCCAGCACCCAGCAAGCTTTTCCCAGGCCCACCCTTGCACACCCAGGGAGGTTTGCAGGATGCGGCCGGTGCTGTGCAGAGGCACTCTCTGGCCTCACCCCTTCATGTTGATCTGCCAGTAGCCGCTCTTGCTGATGTTCAGGTAGTGGAAGTCCCCGGTGTAGTAGGCTGGGTCGCTGCCTCCGAGGATTATTTCCCCCCCGGGTTTCAGAGGAGCATTCCTAGGGTGCAAAACACAGTGGAGTGATTCCCCCTCAGCTGCTGTCCCTGAAAAACCGGGGAGAAGGGACCAGCCCCGGCCATGAGGCTCTGCTGACCCGGTTAGCAGCAGCAGAGAGCAAGATGGAGCAGAAGAAACCCCGATTTAGCGCATAGGGTGCAAGAGCCCGCAGGAGAGGGGTGCCACATGCTGAGGTCTCCGAGCAGGTYGGTGCTGGCTCCTGTGTGGGGCAGGCGTGCTGGCAGAGCCCGGTGCGGAGCTGATGCAGTGTGTGAGCTCCTGCGGACCAGTGCCCAGCTGCCAGTGCAGGGCAGGGCTTGCCTGGGGCTGGCAGTGGGAGCAGGGTCTGCTGCCTGGCCCCGGGGTGCGTGGGTGACTGTTAGTGGGTGCTGTCTCGAGACCGCTCATGCTTTTCGTCTTCTTACTTCGAAGCTCTGCAAAGAGAGAGATGCTCCATAAGCCTGTGGTCCGAGGGCGGCTGTGTCCCCCGGGGTGCCGAGAGGACCCAAGCGGCACTTGGATGAGGCTGCAGTTGCAGCCAGCATCATTAGGCTTTGTTTGTTATTGATGGATCCACCTTTAGTTGAGGTAAAGAGCTACCATGCCTGCTTTAAGCATGTATTTGTGGGTCTGTTTGTCACTGCACATTGCCAGGCTGCTGTACCTGGGGCCGGTGGGGAGTGCTGGGGCGGGGGGCAGCATTCCTGCTCTGCCAGGACGGGCCCTCCCGCTGCTCCTGCGGATTTTGGTGCTGCTGGGAGGAGGGATGCTGGGGCACAACAGTTTGGGGCAAGAAATGAAAGGAGGTTTGGCTGCTGGTGCAGGTTTTTCTTCAATAGATTTTTGGGTTTTTTTAATTTTGCCTGTAGATGAAACACTAAATCCACTCCCGGCTGTGATTGCTCCAGCCCCACTAGCAGAGCTGGTGACTTTGTGCAATCCAACAGTGACAAACAAGCGGGGAGCAGCCGCTCCCAGCCTCGGCACTCCCTGCCCAGCAGCTCCAGATAAGCATCCACCTGGCTCTGCCTCTTGTGCTGCCTCATTCAACCCCAGCTCCTCCAGGCATCCTCATGTGCCCATGCCCTCCACCCCACCCCAGGTCCCAGAGCCCCAGCCATGGCTCTTTCCCACTCCTGAGATGCAAACCCAGCACTGCCGTGGTTGCAATGCCCACGCCCTGCAAAACAAACACCTCCCCACACCCCCCGACGCCTGCTCCCCACAAGACCCACCGGCTGTAATAGACGGAAAACACATCCTCCTTGAGGATCTGCTGGGAGAGGATCCGGTCGAAGACAGGAGTGATGCCGTCGATGGCCTGGCTGGGGTAGCCCATCCCCAGCACCCCGTCAAACCTKGCAAAGATGAAGGGGAAGGCAGGCAGTGCCGTCGCCTCGGCGAAGATCTGGATGATGGGGATGTCTGATACCTGGGGAAGGGCACAAATGTCCTTGCAGGGAACTGGGGGGCTAAATCCCCCAAAGAGCCCCCATACTCTTGGGTAACTGGGGATGCTCTTATGGGGGAGCAGAGCCACACGTGGGCATCTCCTTGCTGAGCCAGCAGCTCCAGGACTGCAAATTCAGGGCACACACTCACCATGACRATGTCCTGGCTCAGGAAGCCTTTGACGCTTCCCGTTCCGTAGCGGATAGCGAAGCCCGTGCCGTTGGCTATGTACGTCCGCGACTTGGAGGAGTCGTAGCGGCTGTGGGAAACTGTGGAGAGAGAGAAGGTGCATAAAAGAAAGCGAGGGAGGTGGCGATGGCAGGACTGGCTAAGGGTCTCTGCTCCCCCAGCCTYCGTGGGATGATGAACCCACCCTGCCCCAGTGCCAGGGGACCGGACGGCAGCAGACCCCGCTGTGCAAAGGTAAACCCACCCCAGCGCACTTTGAGCAGCCCTCGAGATGGAGGAACGTGCCCCCGTACTCACCACAGGCGCTGTAGAGGGGGGAGCACTTGTAGGATGGCACCCACAGGTTGGCCGAGCCYGTGTCGAAGACCACCTTGAAGGTCTGCGCGGGGGTACCGATGCTGATCTCGCCGAAATACTGGGTCTGGAAGAAGCATGGCATTGGGGAGCATCACTGGGGTCACGGCTCAGACAGGAGAGGGGGCTCACGCATACCCAAGCCCCTAGCAGCAAATGCACCGTGGGGTGCAGCGGGTGGGACTTGCGGGGTGCGGGGCCGTGTTGGGGTGACAAGCCCCCACACAGGGAGAGACTCACGTCCAGGTAGTTAGTGAGGAGGGTAGGAGCCGTCCCATTTCTGGGGCCGGCCACGCCGCTCCGTCTGCTCTGCCTCAGCTCGGGGAAGACGTCCGACACCTTCACACCCATCTCCTGCAGCGTCTGGCGGATGGAGGGCATCCTCCGCAGCGCGATCCTGCCGGGGGGCGAGGGCAGGGCTGGGGGGCCGGGGAGCACCCAGGCACCCGCAGGAGAGCCCCCCCCAGCTCCCTGCCACTCCCCCCCCAGCACTTCTGCCTTGGGAAATCCAGGCGGGTGGCTCTAGATGGCAGCAGCTCCCCGCAGCACCCCACGCCGTGGGGCTGCCAGCCGGGCCCCGGTGGGTCCCGGTCCCACGGCACCGCCAGCCCCACACGGGCCCCGGGGGGGATGCAGCAGGCGGGATGCACCACGGCCCACCCGGGGCAGGGACCCCACGGGGGCTGGCTGCTGCAGGAGGCACCTACCGACACTGGGCAGCCACCCACGGGCTGAGCCCAGCCCCACGCTCGGCTCGTTTGCTTTGCCTCCTTGGTTATTTGGGAAAGAGGGGTGCTGCTGAGCCATGCAGTGCTCAAGGGGAGAGAAGAAGAGGAGCAAGGAAGAGGAGGTGTGCTAGCGCAGAACAGAAAAGGAGGTGGAAGCACGGCTGCAGCAGGTACCGCAGGAGGAGAGTCCTTGGGTCCTCAACACCAGCCCAAGCACCCAAAAACCAAGGGGAGACCAACCCAAACCAAGCAAGACCCACAACATTGTGGGCCACCTGCAACACGCACGCCTGCTACCTCTGCAAAGCCTGGGCTGGCGAGGGGAAGAAGCTGGCGCCCCAGGTCACGGCCAAGACCACCAGATACTGCTGCACCCTCCTGCTGTGTCCTGCCGGCATTGTGCTCTCCCAGGGCAGCCACCTCCTTTGCCAGCAGCTTCGTTGCATCCCAAAGGGGAGGATGCTTTTATAGCCTGGGTTTCTGCATCCGTGTGGGTTTCTCCTCCCCGCCGGCCGGAGGAGGGCTGGGGATCCTGCAGGCATCACTGTGGGCAGGTAGCTAGGTGCTGACCGTGACGGCCCCTGCGGAGGGTGGCACAGCTGGGAGAGCCCCTTGCCCGGCGGGCAGGTGGGCACAGCTGACAAGCGTGGCTGGCAAGGGGAGCTGTGAATAGCTGGGAGCTGCGAACCCACGCGCCCTGCAGTTAATAGCATTGCTACGTGTCAGCACCCAGCCATCACTAACACGGCGTGTGCAGGGCATGRGCCAAATGCCTGCTGGTGTCAGTCAGGAGAGCTGGTGGGTGATGCTGACGCAGGTGGTGGTGGCTCAGGTCGAGACGGCAGTCTGGCCAAGGAGATGTCCCTGAGCTCCATGCTGCAGAGGAATGGGGTTTTCCCCAAAGATCTGGAGGTGGGAACAGCAAAGGTCACTCAGCCACAGCCCCCTCAGCCAGACAGACACCAACTGCAAACCCACCAGACCCCACTGCCCTTATGGGGGCTGCTCTGAGCACAGCAAGGGGGAAAAGCCCCCCCAGCTCTGTTAAACCAGTGAGGGAGCAGAGCCTCAATGCAAAGCCTGGGGCAGAGAACAGCTAAACTCATGACAGTTGTTGCATATGATATTAGATCAAGGTACAAGTGTCCACAGCCTGGCCAGGCACACCGTGGTCGGGAGGAGCGGACCGTTCTCCGTCTTGTATAAGCAGGGTGCAGAGGAGCCCAGCGTGGCTCTGGGTGCCCGAGCGGCTGTGCCCAGCCCTGCCCTGTGTTTTGGAAGGGAGATGCTGCTCAAAAACCTCAGCGTGGGCTGCAGGGGACTCCTTCATACAAGGTGCATTGCTGGCCCCCAGCTCACACGCGGCTGTGTTTCCCCAAGCAGTGCCCAGCCTAGGGTGGTGGGTGCCAGATCAGGTCCCATGGCTCCCAGCCCAGCGCTTGACCTCAGGGAACCTCGGTGGGAAATGACTGCAAAGGCAATAAAAATGTTCTTGGAAGAAACCTGATGACACACTTGCCCCCGCCTCGAAACCCCCGGCTACGCAATTACACCAGAGCACTCCTGTTGCGGACAGGATTTGTTTAGGGCACTGCTGTCACCCTTGTCCAGGGGACACCGGTGCAGGGGGTGGTGAGGAGAACACCCCACAAGCTACAGACAGCTCCCCTCCAAAACCGGGGCTTTAACGCCTCCTTCCCCTATGGGATTTTGGCTCCGGCGCTTGGAGCCAGGGGAAGGCTGACCTCGGTGGGCACCGAGGCTCTGCCCCACGGGTCACAGCCCCGCTCCCCCCGGCCCTGACGTCTTTTCCCACGCTGAGCCCTGGTGCTGCGTCACTCGGGGGAGCTTTGTGCCCCGGCGCAGGTTGCAGCGAGGTGCAGAGGTCAGGAGGCAGCAGCCCAGCCCAGGAGCTGCAGCGATGCAAGAGAGAGCCTGGCGGGGAGCCACCAGACATAAATCCCCTTCCCGGGCATCCCATGGGCTCTGCCTGCTTTGCTGAGCACCATTCCCCAAAGGAGAGGCCAGGGCTGCAGCATGACTTCAAAGGAAAGGAGCCACGTCAGCCAGGGGAAGGTGGTCCCAGGATGTGGGGCCGTGGGGCTCCGGCATTTCCAGCTCCCCTTTGACCCAGGGCCAAGGGGAGGCACGTCTGCAGGAGCCCCGAGGAGCGTTAGATGCTCTGGGCATGGCTTTCCCCTGGGAGGGACAGATGGACTCCTTTCTCGTGGGGCAGCCAGAGAGGGATGCAGCTGGGAATGGCAGAGGGCTGCGGGTAGCAGGGAAAAGGCATCACCAGCCCGCTCCGGTCCCAGAGGAAGTCAGCCCTTCCCTGCCAAGGGGTTGGCACCACAACCCCCTTGGAAGGGAAACCAAGGCATAAACAGGCAAAAACAACTTACCCAAGCCCATCAGAGAACTGAGGGCTGTTGCCTTGCAGTGGCCGGTGCTAGCCCCGAGGCTGACCTGCCTCGCTGGCAGCACCAGCGCTCGAGGATGCCCCTCGGCACAGGGCACTTTCCCCCACGCAAGGAAAATCCCTGCAAGGCATTTTCCAGTCACCTCTGCCAGCAGCGAGCAGGGATGAGCAGCTGGTGCATGGGAGCAGCGATGGAAAGACCTGATGCAGGGCTTTAAATAACCTGCAAAGGGTGCATTTGTGCACGGGGTTATAGGAACCAGGGGAGGGGGAAGGAGCATCGCTCCGCTGGCTCAAAGGGCTGGAGCAGGACCCGTGCCGAGGGCCAGGCTCTGCAGGGCAGCACGGGAAGGATGGCCACAGGGACATCAGCCAGCTCTGGGACCACACTGATTTTATCCCCAGCCCTTCAGGAGACCCAGACCTGCAGGGAAGATGCTTAACTCTTCCCACACAGCCTCGAAGCCATCAGGCAGTTCTAACCAAAGCATCACTTGACCTGAATTTGCAATGACTGATGGTAACAGGCCATCAGGCAAGGCTGCAATCTCCCTGCTCGATTCGTGCGCTGCTGTGGGAAACCTGCTGCAGTTTGCTGCAAAGGGCTGGGGTTTCATATAATTACGTATCCTACAAAGAGCAGCTCATCTGGAAATAGCAGGGGAATAGAATACTCTTAAGWTTTTCCCCCGCCTGCTTTCAAGGAGTCAAACGATTTAGCTGAGTGAATTCAAGGAAAATGCTTTCCAGAGAGAAACAAATGCTTTCCTGCAAGATAAATGTGTTCCTCTCTAGTGTTGGGCTGAACAAGCGCATTTCTTAAAATAAAATCTGAAATATTAAGTACTTCCATCTCTAAATAGAATCATTAGGAAGCTTTACTGAATAGCCTTATTTCTTGAGGGATCTTTTAAAACAGTAAAAAAAGGTAGGTGCATTTCTGTCCTTCCCACACATTTTACACACTTTTCTAGTTCGTGAGTTTGTTGCTAGTAAAAACACAAGAGGCTTGTGAGGATCCTTGTTCCRGATGACCAAAAAGCTCAAGCACAAAAGCAACTTTTGGGAAGGTCTTAGAGGAGGCTCTGGATGGCACCGACACCGGGGGAATTCGGCCATTGACGTCAGCAGAGCCAGGGCTTCACCCAAAGTGTTTGCTTAAAACCAGAACTGCTCTGGCCAGGGCACATTGAAATAGCAATTTACTGAACCAGAGGGAAAACATTCCCCTACAATAAGCTTCAGAAACGCAGGCTGGGGAGAGCAGCACCGGCTCCGGCTCGCTGCTGCCTGCTCCGTCCCAGGCAGCTCACAGCGGCTCCCCGGGTCACTTTGGAGCCTGATGGGAAGCATCCCCCGCTGCCACCCAGGGATGATGCTCCATCCTGGCTTGATTTTCCCAGGAGGGTGAAGTGATGGGGGCACACACCCCGCTCATCCATGCTTGCTGCCGTGGGGATGGGGGCATTAAACAGGGGGAATCACATTATCCTGCATGTAATGTCTCTAGGACCACTCCTCTTTTTCTGGTGAAGCCCTGAAGATGAAGCTTGACCAGGAAAAGTTGCTCTACAGCCCAGGTTTTCAGCTGGGGTGAAGCAAAGACAGGAATTGCAGCTAGGCACTAGGGAGGCTGCAGCCCTCACTTACCTCCATGATATCCAAGCCCATGCTTCCTCTCCCATCCCTCCTCCGCAAGCAGCTACCCAGCTCTCGCTCTGCTCCAAACCCTTCCGCTTTATCATCAAGACCCTGACACCAGCAGGACTGAACCCACCTCTACCTTCCTCCTGCCCACAGCTAAGCTCATGCTAGGAAGTTGCTAGCTCTTTTTCCCCCCCCTCTTGAAAGCCTCCCACTTCAATCTGCACTCAAAGGCACCCCCTCAAAAACCAGCAGCAAGGGAGCAGCTTCCCCCRAGCCAGACCTCCCAGCAATGCAAAGTAACCATACCCAGCCTTGGGGTGGGCTGCCCTGATTTATACCTCTGGGGAGCTCGTCCTCTGTAATCCAGGGCTCAACCTGGCTGCTGGGGCTGGGGTTTGGGTGCCCAAATGAGTTACCCCACATCAGCTGAGCTGTCAGAGCAGCTCCCAGCTCTGCTTTCATCTGGTGCAAACCCACTGCAAACCTGGGCACCGGTGCAGTACCTGCTAAGTGCCAACAGGCACTGCCACCAGCTCAGCCAGGCTGCGCTTCAATCAAGAGGGAACAGGTTTAACTCAAACTCATTAATTAATTCTTGCAAGTTAAGAAGGGTATCTGCACAGGGACCAGCTTTGATGTGATTGCTTTGGTTTAATTAAACTCCTGCTTGCACCCAGCTTCCCAAGTGCTCATAGAAACCTGGCTCGCATCCATTCAGCTTGTGTCTCTGATCGCACAGACCCGCTGAGTTATCCAACCAGTTCTCTGGTAGTGCTGGCTGTGCTCCTGGGGAGAGGAGTTTCTGCAGCCCGAACAAAATAGCTCCTTTAAAATCATCTGACGTTAAGCTAGGAGAGTTCCGCACTGTCCTCAGACTCCTGCCTGCCGTGAGGGTCTCCCTGCGAGCAGCCAACCCCTCGCACCGGGGGATGCTCATCCTCCAGAGCATCCAGCAGCGCAGGTCCTGCCTTGAGTGGGGTTTAAAAGCACCTGATGCACCTGGGCCTGAGCGGTTCTTGAGGCCAAATCAGCTGCAGAGAGGACACAGAGGGGACACAATGGGCGATGTGACGTGATGGGGCCCCCAGCAGCTGGCCAAAATAGCCACTTTCTGTCCCTACAGAAACAGGCTGGAAAGCAGCAGCTTCCCATCGCCCTCCCAGAAGGTGTGCTGGGGCTGTGAGGATGTGCGGCAGATGAAAAGGTGCTTTGAATGCCAGTGGATGGGGCCGGATCCCTCTCTGGGGCATAAGCCACAGATCTCAGCAGGCTCCCTCGGAGTGATGCAGACATATGGGTCATGGGTAGGCAGCCAGCCCCCCCCCAGCACCCATGCTGGCGTTGGGGTGCTGAAGATGTTCCCCTGGCTCAAACCCTGGCAGAGCTGTCCTGGTGCCCACCACTGCCATAGCTCCCACCAGCTCCCACCAGCTCTGCTCCCTCCTGGCCACATCCAGCAGGAAACAGTTCTATGGGAAATGTGAGTCCTGGCCCATACTGCTCAGAGACACCAGCACTGTAACCCTGTGTCTTTGCTCCAGCCCCCGCTCCCACCCCAGCATCTCTCAATTAATTAATAACCCCAGATGTCATTTGCTTTTTCATGGTCGCTGAATTTGAACAGGGTGATTTACTCTTCTCTGATCAGGTCATGAAATGTTAATGTGGTTTAATGGGTGTTTTCCTAACCTCCCCTGCCCTCTCCTGTGGCTCCCCGGGCTCTGCTCTCCGCAGCCCACATCCCCGCGGGACGCGTGGGAAGGCAGCGCCATGGCCTCTGCCTGCGAGCCAGGGCTGCCCACGCTGGCCGGGGCTCGTGGGCAGGGCAGCCGGGGCCACGGCCACCGGAAGGTCCCCGTGCCATCTCCAGCCAAGGCCATGGGAAGGTCCCTGTGCCATCTCCAGCTGTGGCCATGGGAAGTCCCCGTGCCATCTCCAGCCAAGGCCATGGGAAGGTCCCTGTGCCATCCCCAGCCAAGGCCATGGGAAGGTCCCTGTGCCATCTCCAGCTGTGGCCATGATGCCTCTCGGTGACACT
This sequence comes from Phoebastria nigripes, assembly GCA_035582835.1. Lineage (NCBI taxonomy): Eukaryota > Metazoa > Chordata > Aves > Procellariiformes > Diomedeidae > Phoebastria > Phoebastria nigripes. The sequence goes on along the minus strand of JAYKAV010003266.1, from coordinate 3,523,261 downwards.
AAGAGGAGCCAGAGCTGGAGCAAGCCCTGAGCCACAGGAAAGGAGCACAGTCTGAGTTTGGTCTCAGACACACTTTTTAATTAAATCTTTCAACAGAGGAAGACAAAAATAATAAAATAACRCTAATAATTCCAGAAGCCTGTCTGGCACAGCATTTGGTCCCTGGAGCCTCGCTCAGGAGCTGCTCACAGGAGCCCCGCGGGGCAGCGAGGCACCATCCCCACAGCAGGGGTGGCTTCAGCTGGCGCCGAGGGTCCCGGGGCCAAGAGAGGCAACAGCTCGCCGCGGGAGAGCTGGATCCGGGGCTCACTCGCACCGTCCCATCTCCAGTGATTTGGCCCTCCTCGCAGGTCACACCATGGAGCCGCTGTCTCCCRTCTTCTGCAAGAGCTGCAACAGGGACAGATCCTGATTAGCAGTAAAATCCTCCAGTGCATCCTCGGGGGGCTGCRGAGAGACCGCAGTGACCTTCCCTGTCCGGTCCCAACCACGGCGATCGGGATTGATATCACCCAAGGACTGCAAACCCCAAGGGTCACATCTGCCCAGGAGAACTGTGCCCAGCGCCCTGCTCACCTTGCTCAGCACGGGGATGTTTGCCAGCGACCCCAAAAACCCAAAAGCCACTGGGAGAAAACTCCTGTATCAAAACAAAAGTCTCTGTGAAGCCCCGTGCCAGGATTTTGCCAGGATGGGAGCAGCAGGGGCTCTGCCCAGGGCTGCAGGGCACGAGGCTCGCCCGGCTCCCGCTCTCCAGCCTGGGGCACCCATGCCGTGCCAGGGAGCTGGGTGCTGCGGGACGGACCTGAAGAGGATGATGAAGCCGTAAGCCTCCAGCAGCATGCCCAGGAGGGGCCACCGCATGAGGACGATGAGGACCCCCCCTAGGAAGAAGCTGGTGCCCTTCAGCTTTGGCCGCTGGAAGAAGAAGGTGAAGGTCCTCCTGAAGCCAATGATGAAGACCAAGCCAGAGAGGAAGAGGATCTGGGAGGATGAAGGGGAGCAGGTCAGAGAACCCCTGCCCAGATGGACCCTTTGCTCCATCCTGGGCATCAACGCCTGCTGCGGGGAGCCCCAGCCCCACCATACTCACGTTCCCAAAGGCCAGGAGCACCGAGTCGAAGTATAAGAGCATCCCAAAAAGGACGAAGAAGAGACCGAAGCCGACCAGTCCCACACCAATCCCTGCGGAGGACGGGAGGAGGGCTGAGACGGGGGCTYGGGCACACAGCTCAGGTCCCACCTTGGGTTGCGGTTGCTCTCCTCAGCACCTCCCTGGCACGTTCCCTCCCAGAAATGTGCTTCAGATTTATCTCCAAAGCTTAGAAACAGTCTTTCCACCTGCCCAAGCCTTGGGGAGACTGTTGGGTACCCCAGAAACTCCTCTGGGCTGCCAGCTAAAGAATAAACCACAAAGAAAAAATAAATGAGAAGGTTGTCTCCAGCATTTTTCTGAACAGTGGCAGGAAGGGTGTGAGTGCAGGCAGCCGGTGGGAGAGGCTGGCGATGCTCTCCGGACGAGCCACCTCCCCAGTTGCTGTTCCCGATGCAGACCTGGGGCAGAGGGTAAGGGCAAATCCAGTTCTGCAGCGCCCACGGTGCTGGTCCCCACACACAGCCCTGCCTGGTCCCCGCGTCCCGGCAGGGCTCCTGCCACATCCCCCCACCCCAGGACGGGACTTGCTGTTGCACCCTCTCCCTGCCCCAATGACCCCGGTCAGCAGCCTCCAGCCTCGACTCGGTGCTGCGGAGCATCCCCACGGTGCACCCTCGTCCCACGGGGATGGGCATCGCCGCCGGGACACGGCCACCCCAGCCCGCCCGCCCGCTTACGCTGGAAGTCGGTCAGAGACACCATCTTGCCGGCAGCAGGGCTGGGTGAGGCCGGGCAAGGGCGGCCGCCCTTCCACRTGCCTCCCCAGCAGTGACCCTTGGAAAGGCCTTTAGTCCCCACGTCATCCTGCAAATCATTAACGGCCTGGCAGCACCTGCCCCGCGCCGGCAGCATCTCCTTCGGGGGGGATGCGGTGGCTGGCCATCGCTGCAGGGTGACATATAGAGGGGCTGATGGCCACGGGTCCCTGCCTGGTCCTGCCCTCCCTGCATGTCCTCCCTGGGAAGGGATGGCTTGGAGCAATCCCCAAAATAGGGGGATGCAGGGTGGCTGTGGTGTCCCTTGGGGTGTCTGAGTGGTACCTTGGGGCACCGTGAGCCCCCGGCTGGGAGGGAGCCCCACGTGGCACTGGGTGCTGCATGCACAGCTCCCCCCAGCATCGGCACTGGTGCATCGCGCGGGGCAGGGACGGTCCCAGCTCACAGCCAGGCTGCCCCGTGGGAGAGGGGAGCTTTGGCACCCGCCGCGCCCCAGCCCCGTGCAAGCCCCAGCCCCCGGGGTTTGCTGCCCGGTGCAGGGCCGATGGCTCGGCCAGAGCTGCTGCCTGTGGCCGATGCAGGGTCCCCGCGTGGCACATGCCACMCCCGAGCCACCCCACAGGGACCTCTATACCCATGTCCCTCAGGAAAGCCTGCAGAGACCAGCTCCACACATTTACAAACCAGCCGCTTTTTATTCCTTGGCTTTATGCAAACTTGCCAGGTACAAATACATTTTTTTTATTCCTCCAAGAGGGCTGGCTATTGAGCAGCTACAGCTAAAATAAACTCCCCTGGGAAAATGACCCCCCCAAACAGGGAGAGGGAAGAGAAGGTGCCACCAGCCCTGGAGCGAGCTATGGGCAAGATGAGACCCTTCCTGAACGGTTGAAATGCTGTAGCCATTCGTCCACCGCCTCTTCGGTCTAATATTAAAGAGTTATCTGAGGTCACCTCTAGACAAAAGACACTGACACGTTGTTGTTTCTTAGATACTTTTATTTCTCTAACACTAGCAAAAAAACCCAGAAAACAAATGCCTCCCTTCCCACCCTCCCCGGTGCATAAATAGATTTCCTCCCGATGCAAATCCTTTCTCGGTTACAAGTCACTGGTATATGAAGTGTTATGAAAAATAATAACCAAAATAAAATTAAGAATTAAGTTGTTTTTTTTTTTTTAAAAAAAAAGAACAAAATAACAACCACCGGGTTCCACAATAGGGCAGCCATGGTGTCCCGGTGCACCGGGCTGCGCTCACGCCTTGGGAAGGCTCAGACCTGGCCACCGCGGTTCRGCTGAGCCGGAGCTCACCGGTGGCTCCGGGCACGCCAGGGGCAGGAGCACTGGGATGCTCCTCGTCCCCTCCGGCCCCCAGAGACAGGAGGAATTGCTGCCTATGGGTCTGTGTGCCCCCGCGGCTCCCCGCCGGGCAGCACAGCCTCTGCGTGGGCCACAGCCATGCACCGYGGTCCCCGGCACGTCCCCGGTGCTGTCCCCGCAGCCGGTGTAAGTGGGGTCTGCCCCGGTTACACAAGCTGGGGAGCCCGCCCCGGCCGCCCCGCCGCTGCGCTCAGGGACGGGGAAATAAACGCGTCATCTCTTAAAACTTACAGTCTCTTTATATTTTATTTTAAATAAATTTGCTTTTAATAAAAGCAGAAAAAATATATATTTTTTAAATAGGTTTTTTTTTCTTTTTTTTTCTTTTTTTTTTTCTCTGATAAATTGGCAAAGAATCTGCTTTTGTAACTCATTGGCAGGGCTGGTGCCAACAACCCTGCGGAGAGAGAGATTAGCACAAAACAGTACCTCCCAGAAAAGAAGAGAAAAACAAATATAGATATATATTATAAATGTATAATTTCCATAAAACATATATTAAGGCATGTAATAGCAAAATAAAGGGCCAGCTTTATGAGCTAAGAGGGCTGCGGGAGGCTCGGGAGYGGAGCGGGACTCGGGGCTCCTGGGATCCTACCAGTATTGCTAAGATGGGGTGCGCGGGGGGCGATGGGGATGCAGAGGGGGGAGCGCGGGGCAGGGGTCCTGGTGGGTGTCAGGATCAGGCCAGTAGGGAAAATAGCTGCGGGATGGACGGTATCTAGCTCCTCACTCCATCCGCCTCGCCTGCCCCAGCCCCATGGCGGCAGCCCTGCCAACTGCACAACCTCGCATGGGATTCCACTTTTCCAGGCAGAACCAGCTTTTTTTTCTCCCTCCAGAAAGCTAAAGAAAAGGGTAAACTTGCTACAGGAAAACCAAACAAATCGAAGGGTCTGGAGTGCAATGGCAATGTCTTGGGGTGAGACGCAGTGCCAGATTTTCAGAGGGGCTGAGACAGAGGTGACTGCGGGATGGGGGGGCAGGTGGGGCACTGCTCCCCGCGCCGAGGACGAGCCCCGCTGCTACGGCCTGGCCCCAAGCCTCTTCCCCCTCTCGTCACCGTCCCCATCCACCGCAGAGGGATCCCTGCTGAACCTGCGGCTTCGCCGTTCCACCTTGCGCCCCAGCTCCGCGCACCGCTCCTCTGCTCCCGTGCAACCTCCCCATCCCTGCCCAGACCTGCTCCGTGCCAGTGGCACACACCAGTGCCCCGGGCAGCCCTCATACCACCCTGATCCTGAGCACACTGCTCCCCTGGGCACCTCCGTGTCCTCTCCCCAGTCCCACCTCCATCCACCCTGTCCCTGACACAGCTCCTTCTTCCTCCTGCGTGAGGAGCGATGGGACAGGCCAGGCTCTGCCGGCTACTACCCCCAGCCAGACGGATGCTAAAAGCAGGTTCAGGGCACAGGGAGGGGAAGAGATGCCTGAGGAGCAGAGATGGAGCATCCAGGTCCAGCGTAAGGTGGAAGCACCATCCATGGTGGGGACTGGCCGGTCTCCACCCAGAAGAGCCCCTTTGCAGACCTTTAGGAGACCAACACATCAGCGCCGGGAGCCCAGGGAGTCCTATGCTCCCCCAGGGCTGCCCCGGCAGGGAGACGGCTGCTGTACCGGGGGCCGCCGCTGCAGATGCCCCTGCCCAGCTGTCCACACAGGCCTGATGCCCAGGACACCCCGATCTGTCCCTGTGCCAGCTGGCAGCCCGGGGGCTCCTCGGGGACCACACTCCAGCAGACAACCTCCCGGCACCCGCACGTCTCCTCCGGGACGGGGCAGAGCAGCTGGTGCTGTCGGCGATGCATCCCCCCGCTCGGCTGTGCCGGGTGGTCTCGCCGTCAGTGGGAAGGAAGGGGGTCCAGGAGAACCGAAAATGATGGCGAGAGGTTTGGTGTCATGTTGGGGTGCTAAAACGTGGCCCCGTGGAACTTGATGGTGCCGGCAGCAGCCAGGGCTTGAGCTGGAGGGAGAGGAGAGCAGGGCTGAGCTACGCGTGGGGCAGCCGGTGGTGGGGCAGCCCCTGTGCCCACCCCACAGACCCCTCCTGCCCTGCTCGGAGGAAAACCTAGCACAGATTTGGCTCTATGTCCCCAGCTGCCTGGGGGGAACCTCCAACCAAGCTGGGGGACGCTGTGTCCCCCCCCAGTTTGCAGCCACCAATGCAGACGTGCCAGGGCAGGCGTCCCCGAGCCTGGCCCCGAGACCACCCCCACTTTTGCTCTGTCTGTGGGCCCCCCTGCCCACAGCAGCCTGCCAAGCCCCCCCTGCCCACACTGGGGTCCCTGGCTGACCCAGCCCGGGGGCTTCGCCTTGGAAGACACTTGCGCTTGGTCCATGGGAGGAGACGTGGCTGACGTGGCTCGGGAGACATTAGCTGGAGCAAGCAGCGATGGACAGACGCCGGGCACAGAAGAGGTGCCCCCCGCCCGGCCCCCCGGGATGGAGAGAGGATGGGATGAAGTACGAGAGAAGAGGTGCTTACTTCATGGCTCAGACACGCATAAAATGGCTGTTGTCGGCGACCCGGGATGTTTCAGACGAGAGGGGGTTGGTCGGTGGAGTCGGGGAGGCTGGGGAGGTGGGAGGGCTTGGGGTAGCGCATTGAGCTGGAAACAAGAAATGGGAGAAGGGCGTGAAGAACACAAGCTGCCGGCAGCGGCGAGGGGAAGGAGGCGACCCAGCGAGAGGTTAGCAGAGGGGAGGAAACGGAGAGGAAGGAAGGGGGGAAGCAAGCGCGGTCAGGACAAACAGCCACAGCGGCGCCCGGCCACGGCGCGCACACGTGAGCTCCCCGCAGGGCTCCTCATGGACAAGGCACGGCGTGCCACCACGCTCGCTCGGGCACGGCATGCCACCGTGCGCTGCACCGCCAGGTGCTCCCAGCCTGCAGCCTTGCGAACGCTTCTGCCGAGGTGCCGAAACCCATGCCCGGCCGAAGTGGTTGCTCCATCCCACGATGCTCAGTGCTGCCACAGGGGAAGGCAGCCCCAGGCACTGCAGGCAGGGCCCCAGCAGCTGCCGGCATCACCGGGCTAGCTCTCCCACTGCACAGCAATGCCCTGCGCCAGGACCGATGCAGCCCACTCTCCTGCCTGTACTGGCCCCTCGCTCTTGCTGCCTGTCCAGCCCATCAGTTGGTCCTGCATCCAACCTGCCAGATCTGCCCTGCCCTCACCCCTCCTGCCCGCTCGGCACGTTAAAACACTACCTGCGGTCCGCTCTCCCGCGGGGCTGGCAGGCTCCAACCCTCCGTGCCCCCCCGTGCCTTACCCGAGAGCATGCGGCCCCGGCGGGAGGCCTCGGCAGCCAGCGCGCACGAGATCTCTATCCTCTTCTCCTGCTCCTGCAGCTGGGTCTCGGGGTCCTGGGGGGCATCCACTTCCCCCTCGCCCAGGGGGATGACGTTCTGCAGGCTGCGCAGAGCACCCAGCATCAGCACCCGTGCCTAGCCCCAGCAGGACAGACCCCGYGGGATGGCCAGGGAAGGGGTGCAGGCGGGTGGCAGGGTGCACCCCAGGACGGCCGGCRTGGGCATGGGCACAGCAGCCTCACCTGGATTTGGCAATGAGGGTCTTGATCCTTTCCACCTTCTTCTGCTTCTCCTTCATCTCCTCGGGGCTGAGCGGTGTGTCGGGCTCCAGTTCGACGTACCGCTCGGGGATGATGACTTTGTCTGGCGTGGAGAGCTGGGCACAGTGGCAAGGGCTGAGCTGAGCACCAGCACCGGGAACCCCTCCCTGCTCTAGCACCCACCTGCCCCACTTGCCCCCAGCTCCYAGCACCCGCCTGGGCAAGGGCAGCCCCTGACTGGGCATGGCCAGTGGCTCCAGGATCCCAACCGACACAGGAGGATGGATCGACCCCCCCAGCACAGGGTGTGGAGGGAGGGRTGCCCCGTGCCCAGGCTGCTAGCTCCCCCAGGACAGCCTGTCCTCACCTCCTTGTTGATGTCCACATCATAGTGCTGTGGCTCCAGCTCCATCTTGCGCAGCCGGGCGATCTCCTCCTGGGGTGTCTCGTAGACCTTGCCGGGGTCATCGGAGCGCAGCGCTGCCTCCAGGTCGGAGATGTCCACCTCATGGATGCTGCGGTGCCGGCGCACCTGCGAGGGACCCCAGCCCCACTGAGCCCCCCCCGGGATGACACACTGTCCCCTGCCCCAGCACCCACCCCCTTCCCCAGCCCCCAATGTCCCCTCTGCTCCATCAGGGACCTCAGGCACTCTGCAAAGCAAAGGCCGGTTTGCCCCAGCCCCATGGCCAGTGCAGGGACTCACCACCTTGTAGGAGGTGGGTGCCTTTGTGCCGGGGGTGTCGGGCTGCTGGCTGCTGGGGAGCTGCAGGCTGCGCCGCTTCTCCTTCATTGAGCCACTCTGGTGGCGCTTCATGCGGTCGATCTGCTCCTCCACGCTCATCTTCACCTTCGTCTCGTTGGCGAACACGGCACTCTTCGGTCTCTCCTGGGGAAGAGCCCACTCCCACGGTCACGCACCCCTGCCTGCAGCAGGGTCCGGCCCAATCCACCCAGTGCTGCAACCCTCTGGAACGGGGCTGCTCAGCCCGCTCCTGGGGTGGGGGGAAGGTGCTGAAATAGCCAGGGGGTCACGAGGAGCTGGATGCTGAGATGCGGAGCCATGCAGGGATGGGCTCCCCTATGCGCTGCCCCAGCCCTGCAGGCTGTGATACAGCCCCCACTTCGCTAGCCCAGCCCCCAGCCCCACCACCCCGGCCCCCAGCCCCTCAACGCAAGCCCTACCCGAGAGCTGAGCCCGTTGGCCATGCCAGCAGTGCTCCTCCTTGGCATGCCAGTCACAGGCACCACCTCCTCCTCCGCCGGGGACTTGGTCCTGGGGGGGACGATGCCCACTGCAGAGCAAACCGAAACACCAGGCTGAACCCCCCCAGGGACGAAGGGCAGGGTCCCAGCAAGACGCCGGGTGCTCCTGGCAAGCATGGGGAGCCCTCTGGAGTGGGACCTGCCGACCCTGGTGCCGTACCCTTGTTGAGAGCTGCTTGCTTCTCTGCCTCCTGCTCCTGCCGGCTCTGCAGAAGCCCCTCGGCTGAGGGTCCGGGGGCGGCCGGTCGCTGCGCTTCTTTCTTGCTCTGCTCGAAGCTCGGCTTGGGCTGCAGGAGAAAGCAGGTCCCTGGTGAGACTCCATCCTGCCTGGGGGCCATGCTCTGCCTGGGGACAGACCCGCTGCTCTCCGCAGCCACGGGGTGACATACGGCCCACAGACACACTCCTGGGAGCGGACAGGCACACAGACACCAGCCAAGCGGTACCAGTGCACCCCAAACGTGCGGGGAGAGGGGCTGGCAGGGCTCTGCAGCTCTTGTCCCCACTATGCCCCGGCCCATCAGGGCTGGGCACCGATCACTGTCCCCAAAGGACAGGCTTCTGCATGGGAAAAGCTTCCTGCAGGGGCGACGATCCTGCCAGGGCTCGGAGGCGGCACCCGGGAGCTCCAGGACAGGGACACCCTGGCTCTGGGCTGAGCTCCAGCAAGATCCCATGCCCGTGGGAGGGGACGGGGTCCCACAGGGGCAGAAGTCAGGGCAGACACTGTGCAGCAGCGGGGAGCGAGCAAAGGGCCATTTCGGGGTCCTTCCCTTCCTGCATCCCCTGGGCACAGCCTGCCCAGGGCCTGGGCACTGGTGCAATGGTGCTGGTACAATGGAGGGGTACGGCCACAAGCTGAGGAGCCCARCGTGCCCCCCTCAACTGCCCTGTGCTCTTCATGGAGATCACACATCCTGACACCCCTTACACCCCGTGGATCAGCATGCAGCCACAACTATGCTACCCTGCAGCTGCGCAGCTGCTGGACATGCCACTTGCGCTCACAGTGGGGTCCGTAACCCTTCCCAACTCAACACGGCCGCTGCTTTGCGGTGCCAGCCCCCACATGCACGCATCCTGACCCCCCAGCTGCAAGGATGCTTGTGTCTCCTGGTGTCCGAACCTGGCCCCTTCCCCCGGCAGGAGCATGGCCGAGGCATTACCAGGAATTCCCAAATCTGGATTTGCCCTGGGTGGGCAGGAGTTGGGGGGGTCACCCCCATCGGCAGAGCTTGCCAGTACTACACAGCGGGGAGCGGCGCTGCGGAAGGACAGCGAGAGAGGCGAGGGCAGAGGAAAGCAGAGGGGCTGATACCGGGGGCTGCAGCAGATTTGGGGGCTGCCCAGGAGGAGCCAGTCCCTGTCCTGGCTGGGTGCTGCGTGTGGGTGCAGGGGAGCTGGTGGGCACAGGAGGGCCACGGCGAGGCTGCCGGGGGGGACGCTGCCCGTTGCTCCCCTTGGAGAGGGCAGGTACCAGCCACGCACCGCTGTCCCCTAGCTAAATGTCACCTCCACGCTGTCCCTGTCCCCCCTGCCAGGGCAGAGGGTGGGCAGCCCCATCGCTCATCTCATCCCAGCCCCTGCCAGCTGATGTCTTGGGGAGGAAGAGGATGGGGCTGCTGCTGCAGGGCTGCTCTGGAGAGGTTTCGGTACCTGTCCCCTCTTCRCCTCGCTGCCTTGCTGCCAGGAAGGGGAGGTGGGGTACGGCCAGAGGCGGCTCTCGCCGGGGAGCGGAGGAATGGTCGGAGGAGACTCCAGGGGTACGTAGGACTTGGGGAGGGGAGGTCGAGGCGGGCCTGGTTCCTGGGGTGGAGAGGAGTGTGAGGCGTGAGAGCAGAGACACTGAGAGCCGGGAAGGAAGAGAGAGTTAGAAAAAAGATCGAGACAACACACAGTGGAAGCATCGAGCCAAGGAAAGGAGGAGGGAGAGCAGCCGGCCGCTGCTCCCGGGGCCCTGCGGTCTCCGTGTCCCCATGCAGAGGGGGCAGCGCTTCCCACCTCCCGTGCTGCCCTCGCTGCTGCACGTCCCCCCGGGGCAGCGGGGCCAGGCAGGGCTCGGGGGCTGCCCAAGTGAGGGGCTCCCAAGCTTGGGGCTGGCAGCCCCCAGGAGACATTGGCATCACCTCTGCACAGCCAGGTGGGGTTGGGGAGTCCCCAAATTCCACTCTAAACTTCACGTGGATGAAGGTGAGACCAGCACTGCTGGACCCCGAGCAAGGGCAGCGAGAGGGGACTGTGCTGGCAGCAGGAGCTGGTCCTGAAGCCAAAGGCTGGAGCTGAGCAACTCTCAGCCCTCAGGGCTGCTTGATGCAGGAGCCCAAAGGCTGCAAAGCCCAGCTGCAGCCCCTGCAAGGACCATGGACCCAGATGTTACCAAGGGACACCACAGCCCATGCACGTGGCCAAAACGGTGCCCCCAGGCAGAGCCACGAGGAAACCCAGCCACGCTCTGTGCCTGGTGCCCACCCGTCCCCCGAGAGTGAGAGCTCAGGCCAGCCTGCGAGCCAGGCTGGGGACCCAATGGTGGCAAAGGGCTCCCTAGGGACACCCCAGCTCACTCACCTCACTGGGTCCTGGCTTGGTGGGCGAGCCCTGGGAGCCGGAGACGAGGGAGAAGGGGCTGAGGGGGCTGGTGAGGCTGGCTGAGCTCAGGGGGCTGGCAGGACTGTTGGAGCTGTACGTCCCCGAGGGGCCAATGGCCACTGCGGAGAAAAGCAGAAATAAATGCGTGCACCAGGGCCTCCATCTCCCTGAGCAGGTGCTGCCGTCTGCCTCGTGGCAGCACAGGCACCGGGGATGCCCCAAGCTGTGGCACACTGGGGTTTGTGCTGTGCAAGGGCAGGGATGGACCCTGCTCACCTCTGTGCTTGGCAGTGTCCGTGCCGCGGGATGGGTTGTTCTTCCTCAGCCCCTCCATCACATCCTGGATCCGCCAGATCTCCTTCTGGATCTGCCGGTTGAGCATTTCATTCTGGAGGGGAGAAAAGGCAGCGGTCAGAGTGGCTCCCACTGCTGCCAGCCCTGCTGCACCCCAGCCCCGAGCCGAGCCATGGGACCCGTGGGTGTTCAGCTGAGGCAGACACAGCCCGGGGGGGTCTGAGCCATCACGCCCACGACTCGTCTCCTGCCAGGAGCCATCTCTCTGCTCCCCCAGGTGCCGGCCGCAGGCTGCGGGGAGCTGATGGAGCCCCAGCAGCACGGGGAAGCGCTGGGCTGCAGCCCCTCGATGGCACCCAGGTGCCCACAGTTCCTCAGCCCCTCTGCCCTCGCCTGTGGCCAAAGCTGGACACCGAGGGCTGAGCACGGAGCAGCCACTTGCAAACCGGCTCTTTGGGGGGAGAGGAAGGCTGAAAGGAACCAGGGGGTTTCCACCTCCACAGGGATGGCAGGGGGACCCCAGGGATGGCAGGGGGACCCTGGGGCCGGCGGAGTGCTGCTCACCTGGATGTCCAGGTTCAGCTGCTCCCAGAGGTCGTCGTGCAGGGCGGACACCTCGCTCTCCAGGCTCTCGTACTCAGCAGTGCTATTTGCCAAGGCCTGGGGCGGGAAAGGTGGGTGGGTTAGGGGGTCTTTGGCAGGTTTCTCCCCCGGCTGGCAGCAGCCCTGGCCAGTGCAGTGTGGGAACACTCGGGAAAGCACGAGGACGCTGCACTCAACACAACCCACCCCGAGCCACGGAGGGGACGGCAGTGGGGGGTACCAGCTCTGCCGTGCCCCAGCCAGGCTGTGCCCGTGGGAGTGCCTGGTGCCGATGGCACGCCGGGCACAGCAGTGCAGGGGAGCCAGAGACGGAAGCAGGAGCTGAGATAGCTCCGGGCACATGTGCCAGCTCGGCACCACAAGGGTTAATTTGCTTTGTCCCCAGTGAGGGACTTTGGCTTGTCTGGGACCCCAGCCAGCCAAGGGGATTTCCCCTCTCCTTTTCTTTTTCAACAGGAAGGGAGAAAAGGGATCGCGGTGGGTGGGGGAAACAGTCCCGGTGGCTGCTCGGGGCTGGCGGGTGGGGACAGCAGCAGAGGGGGAACCGGTTACCGTGCTGGCCTGCGACAGCTCCACACGGATGTTGATGAGCTGGTTCTGGAGCGATTCCTTCTTGTGCAGCAGCTTCTCCGGGTAGGCGGGCTGGCTCCCGAACATCTCCAGTTCCTGGTGTGTCCCCATCAGGGCACTCTCCAGGCTCTCCTGGAGGGCACAGGAGGGAGATGCAGCCGTGAGAACCTGGCTGGTGCAGGAGCTGCAGTCCCTCTCCTTAACAGGCCATTAATGCACAAGGAGTCCTGGGACCACGGCATGGCCAGGGCATGTCCTCCAGCTCAGAAACATCCCCGCTGAGCTGTCCCCAAGACAGCAGGACATGTCGCTTCCTTGTCAGGAAGGTGCTGCCTGGGCAGCCAGGTTCGTCCCCGGACGGCCGCTTGAGCTGCCCACCACGTACCTTCTCTGCTCGGAGCTGCTGCACTAGCCTCTCCTGCTCCCGCAGCACCTTGTTCTGCTCACAGAGCTTCCCCAGCAGCTTCTGTCCCCAGGCGGGAAAGAGAAAGGGAGGAGAGGATGAGAGCCCAGCGATGGGGTGTGCGGGGTACACCCGTGTGAACAGCTCCGTGCTCAGCCGGGAGAGACGGGATGCAGCTGGGCCATGCCCCATGGGGCTGGTTTGATGGGACAATGTGTGGTTCTGGGGAGGGTTTCCAGCCTGCTGCTCTCATTGCAGGGACCTCAGCCCCAGGCAGGGTGACACAGGCCAAATCTGGACATGGGGCAAGACCAAGCAGCTAAGCTCAGCGGAGGATTTAGTCCCCAAGCAGCACACACCACACTTGGGCAGCACCAGGTCCCACCACAGCTGTGCAGGAGCACTTGGCACAGCTCTCTATGGGGATAGCAGACCTGCTGCTGGGGACAGGGACAACAGCACAGGGCAGAGGGGGGACACGCAGAATGGATGTTTGCTCTTACATCGGTGTCTTGCTCGCTTATCTTGTAGGCGTGCAGCGTCTCCCTGTAAGCCTCCGGGAAGGGCGTCACCTGCAAGGAGAGCGTGGGGTGAGCCTGGCTCCGGGAGCCCCTGGGGAAGGTGAGGCAGCTCCCAGCCCCTCTCCCCCAGCCCCGTGAGTGGGGAAAGAGAGGCGAGAGCTGAGTCTCTGGAGGCGTCGGGTGCTCCCCGCAGCCGGCACGGCTGGGCAGGCACCGGCAACGGTTGGCAGGCAGCGGGTGCTGCAGGCAGCACGGGATGTTGGTGCTGGAGCTCTTGCCCTGGCCCTGCGCGGTGGCTCGGATGAAGGCACAACCTCCCACCCCATTCCCAGCCCTGGTGCTCATCGGCTGGGTGAGCCACGGGAATTAGCTGGAGACAACCTCTCTGCAGGACACCAAGAGCTGAGTTAGAGAGATGCCTGGTGAATCATTAACTGCCTGGCATATAACTGCCACCATTTCACAGGGAAGGAAACAAAGGCAGAAAGATTAAGCTGTAATCCCACTTAGCAGAGTCGAAACACCTATAAATCAGCAGCTGCATCAGGGCCTGTTTACCATCCGGCTTCTCTGTGAGTCATTTTCCTTTCCTGGAAATCTAAATTACTAATGGGACCTCAACAATTAAATGCCTCCAAGATCTCGAGATGAAAGGCATAAGATAGGAAGAAGGGGATCATTATTGCTAGAAAGCAAGACGCTACTTTAGAGCCATTTAAAACCATAGGACAATGCAAATAGACCTGAACCTGGGAAATGCCCAGCATGGCTGGAGGCAGAGCCTGGCGGATGGGGATGCTGCTGCCTCCAGGCAGAGAGCCTGGCCAGCGAGAGCATCTCAGCAGCTCCAGCTTCGCCCTCCAGCATGTCCCCGCTCCCCATGCACAGCAGATGGAAACAGGCACCTTCCCCTCATCAGAAAACCCCAGCGATCACCCGGTTGCTGCATGCTCGCACAGCCAGGAGATGCCCTGGGCAGCACAGCAGGGCCCCACGACGCCCCTGCCCGGGGCTGGCAGCACGATGGGCTGCGGGTCGCAGTGCACCCGGAGACACATTCCGGGTCATGGGACTTGACTGCGCTTGAAGCTGCAGCCCAACATCAGCAGGGACATCCCGATGCTTTTGCAGCCCTCTCCAGGCAAGGGAACAGAATGAGCCAGAGCCTCAGGGGGGTAAAAGGTTGTTTCCTCTCCCTGTTATGGGAGTTATTGCTTTGGTTCAAGAGCCTTGGGCTGGATTCCTGTCTTTAAGTCATCCCACACCTTCTCCTTGCCTCATCAACACACGACGGCAATCAGAGGGTGAGCAAAGCACCCGAGTCCAGCGCAGATGAGGATGAGCGTTCAGGACCGCTGTGTCCCCACCTTGTGCTCTCAGCACAAGGATTTACCGGGTTTTAATGGCTCATGGATGGATTAGCAAAGCCTGTGATGGACTAGCAGGTCCCCGAGAGCATGATGTGCCAGAGCCGCATGGATGCTGAAGTCTGCATGAGTGGAAATGGCAGGAGGTGACCTCGGGGATGGAGCGCGGGGCGGCTGGCGTGGCTGCCATGCACGAGCCATGCACGGCCCGGCGGCCGGAGGCTTACTTGCATGTAGAGCTGAGCCCTAGGGGAGGAGGTCTCCACCATCCTGTTCACCATACTGATCAGGGTTTCGCTCTCGCTCATCTGCGGCAGACAGGGAAGGAAAGTTCAGAGGTCAGCAGAGATGCGCTCGTGTGCTGCGGTGCTCGGGTGCCGTCGGAGCAGCGGGGTGGCTCAGTCCAGGAGCCCTCAGGGCATCAGGCTGCAAGATGCCACCTCCAAGAGATGTCCCAGGGGCTCAAGCCACAAGGGGATGGCTGCCCYGGGCTGCTGCTGCTCCATTTCATGCAGTCAAGAGTGTCCTGGGCTGGTTGCATGCCCTGGAATCTTTGTTGAGGGGAAAACACAGATAAAACCGAGCCAGCTCCGAGCTGGGCGGCAGTGAACTGCACACACAGACAGAAGCTTGCACAGAGAYGCCCACGGCTGCAACGCACAGTGTGGTCCCAGCAGACAGACAGACGGGCCCCACTCCTCGTGCTGACAAACGGCTCGGCACCCTGCCCTCGCGGTAGAGCCGGGGCTGGGATGGCCCCACTCAAGGCACAGACGAGCTCCAGGCATAGGGGAAGGTGACCGAAGCCTGGGGGTTGGGGACAGCAGCGTCCCCCTCTCCAGTCCAGCAGCCTCAAGCAGCAGAGCCGGGTGCTCCCATGGAGATGGCACATCACGGCCATGCTGCCAGGCAGGGCAAGGATGCGACAGTGTTCGGCATGCCTGTACCTCCCCAGAGCTGCAGCCGGCCGGCAGTGCTGCCCGGGCTGTGCCGAGCCCTCCAGGGGAGTGGGACAGACCCCAATCCCGGCGCCCATTCACACCCCTGCAACCCGAAGGGTTTTGCTGCTCTCAGTGCACTGCTGCCCAGGTGCACAGCCGGCAACAGCCGCAGGGTCCCTCGGTACTTGTGCGGTGGAGCCGCTCAAATCAGCAGCACCGGAGCTTCACCGCTGCCTTTGCCTGCAGAAGCGCTGCAGGAGCCTGCAGCCTAAAGCAGACGATACAAGGGAAGCCCCCGGCCACGACCCTCGAGGTCCAAGAGGTGACAACAGTTTAAGCACAAACCAGGGACCAAAAATGGACTGGGGGCAGGTCAGCAAGGTGGGGTGCCGCCGAGGGAGCCGTCCCCGCGACCAGACAAACAAGGAGAGAGAAAATAAAGCAGCAAGCTGTTTGAAAAGAGATACTTGACAGCGTCACTCCGAATTAGTCTCTCCAGAGGTCAGCAGGAGAGGAGGAGGAGATGCAAAGCCTTTTTAGGGAGTGTTTTAAAGAGCCTCGGAGAGCGAGCATTGCTGCCGATGGCTGTGAAATAATCCAGAGAGCTTTTATTGCAGYGAGTGCTCCTGCCTGTCCTTGGCTCTGCTCCAAGGCAGACACAGATCTTGGCGATTACTGCACCGATGGAGATTTGCAGACTAATGAGATTGTCTCTGGAGCAGCTCCCTTAGTGCAAGCCTGGCTTTTGCAGGCCAGCGTCTGGGCTGCAGCACTGGCCGACACCTCCTGTCCCTGGCTTTGACTTCAGCTGGTGCCTGTGGTTTCCACCCCAGCAGTCCCAGGGGTCTCTCCCAGCCTGATTGCCCCCAGCCCGCTCCTGGGATGAAGTCAGTTCACAGCTTTCCTCCAAACACCCCCTGCCATGCAAAAACCTGGGAGCTGCTGCTTTGGTTTTGGTCCCAGCTGGTGCCTTACCCCAGCCCTGCATCAAGCCTCTCGCCTTCGAGGAGGAACAGGGCCAGGGCATCACCAAAACCACCTCACACCCATCTGGCTCCCCACAGCTCGCCTGGCTGCCCCCCACACGGGGGGCACCAGCCCCAGGACCCCTGCAGCAGCCTGGCTCGTCCCAATGCCGCAGGCACTGCTGCGTGTGGGGACACGCCGTCCAGCATGGCCACGCTGGCACTGTGCACCGATGCACCGCATCGCCCTGAGCCAGCGTGGTGCATACCGACCTGGGGGGGGTTTCAGAGCTGGTTGCCTCCCCTGCACCCTGGGAGCCACTCCCCGAGGCCCCGGGCACGTGGGAAGCTGGCTCGGCTCCCCCCAAAACCACCCACCAGCTCCAGCACACCACACAGAAGGCACTGTCAGGGGGATTTTCCTGCCAAGCAATAAGCGACCCTACAGACAGGAAGGATGGAAGAAGCAAACCAAAGACAACTCGTGCTGCTTTAATGCCAAGAAAGATGAGGATGGATGTTAGGGGAAGAGATGCTGCGCTGGGAGGGAAGGGGATGCCGCTGGGGACAGGGCACACGGGGATGTAAGCAGCGTGAGGCTTGCAGCCAGCTCTGCCTACCTGCTGGTCCAAATACTCTAGGTTTCTTTGCAACTGAAGGTCTAAAAGTTCATCCTACCAGGAGCCAGCAGGCATGCGGCAAGAAACGAACACACAAAACATATAAAAGAAGAAGCAAAGCGGTTAGGTGAAGGCTACGGAAATGCAAAGACCTCTCGGCCAGGGAAGCGAGGCACTTCCCTGGCACAGAGCCGGGAGAGCTGCCGTGGATGTGCACTGCAGGAGACCCGCTCTCCTCCCAGCTCTCCCTCCCGGGTAACGGTGCCTCGGAAGAGGCACGGCCCTTCCCCTGTGTCTCTGGCTAGCAAGGATGGATGGCAGCATGGGTAGCTTATGGTAACTCGTGCTTCTCCCTCCTCCAATGACCAGTCCTGCCCTGCAGTTTTGGGACCGTGCTCTGCCAGAGGGACCTCCCGGTCTCACCCCACCGGCTCCAACCCCTCAGCGCTCCGAGGGGAAACACAACGCAGGAAAAAGCAGCAGCTGTAGCCAGAAGTGAGGAAGCAAGAGGGGGAGAGGTGCAGGGTGTGCGCCAGCCTCAGCCCTGTCCTTGCCAGGGACCACCCTGGGAGTGACGAGCCCGGCCCAGCATCGCAGGGCATACGGGGGTCCAAGGGTGTCCCACTGCCCCCGCGACCTGGGGCCTGCAGGGCAGGGACTGGGGGCCTTTCCACAAGGATTTCCTTTGGGCACGGCCAGGAGGGACCAGAGACACCAGTAAAAGGACCTGTGGTCCTGAGCTGCCCCAGAGCAGCCCAGCTCTGACCCAAAAAGCTGCCCCTGGAGTGGAGCGGTTCCTCCTCGGCTGTCCGAGCAAGGAGCCCCCGAGCTGGCCCACCTCCTGGGGGGGCTCTGCACACCCCGGTCCGGGGGGGCTCGCCCCCTCGGCGCCAGCAGCGTACGTACCATTTTGTCATGGACGGTGGGGGATGCCGGGTAGTGGTACGGATACATTCCCGCAGGGACGGGCCGTCTGTCGCCCAGATAGTCGTACTGAGAAGAGAGGAGACCCCCCACCCCAAAACCAGAGGCAGGTGAGAGGTGTGCGAGAGGCCAGAAAGCACGTGCAAGGGCAGACCCCAACCCTGCAGCAGGGTCAGGCCCGGCTTTGGGGCACGCAGCAGCGAGACAGGGACACCAGCGCTCCCTGCTCGGGAACACATCACTGGTGGCGACCCTGAGCACCCCTGGGCTCCCATCCCATCCCCTCCTGCCCCACCTCTCCGGGCTCACAGCAGCACAGGAGCAGCCAGGAGGAAACAACCGCAACCTGGGCAGCTTTGTAGGATGGCAAGGAGGGACCTAAAGCCATCAGCTGCTGCAAGCCACAGACTTGGTGGCATTTTGAGGCCAGGCTGTGCAYGCAGACAGGACAAGCTGTGCTGCAGCATCCCTGCCCTGACATCCCCAGCGAGGGTCCCCCTCCAACCCCGTGTGCCCTGAGCGCCGATGGGCATTTACCTTTGGAGAACTGATGGATCGCCTCATCATGAAGGTGGTGGGGTCGGCGTAAATCTCCTCTCCTCGGGGCGGCAGCCGCTCAAAGCGGGCGCTGGGCGAGCGGACCGGGGAGTACATCCGTGCCCGGCTGTAGGAGCCCTGGCTGGGCGAGCGGGGCACAGAGCGGGAGCGGGGCT
Source organism: Phoebastria nigripes (assembly GCA_035582835.1). Classification (NCBI taxonomy): domain Eukaryota; kingdom Metazoa; phylum Chordata; class Aves; order Procellariiformes; family Diomedeidae; genus Phoebastria; species Phoebastria nigripes. Next base: position 3,504,660 of record JAYKAV010003266.1, on the reverse strand, counting down.
GCAGCGACATCCGTCGCAGAGAGCCCGAGGCTGCATCCACCTCGTCCAAGTAGGTCGGCTGCCTCCCTGGACCAGGCAGCCAGAGCTGGACATCTTGCCGGCCGAAACTGGGGTGCTCCTTCCAGTCACGGAGCTGGTAGGTGCCCCCATTGCGGAAGGAGTGCCGCTTGTCCTCCAGCGCCCAGGGCGGGCTCACCCGCTCGTAGGCGGGCATGGAGCAGATGCTGTCGGGGCGCACCCCGGGTGGGTAGTACTGGTAGTCCTCGGGGTACTGGGGCGAGTAGGGGGAATAGTAGTCGGGCACTCGGCGAGACACGGGGTAAAACCTGGTAGGGCTGGAGGGGGAAGAGAGCTGTGAAAGCCAGGCTGGCGGCCAGGCRGTGCCCGGCCCCTTGCTCCACAGCCGGGGGTCCCGGTGGGCAAGGACAGCCTTAGAGCAGGCAGCTCCAACACCAGCGTCTGGAAAGCTGGCTGGCTGGCATCCYTCCTGCCAGGGACCCTGTGGTGGCCTTCCCTCCTGGCATCCCTCCTCCCAGGGCCCCCATGGTGGCCTCCCCTCCAAAATGCACCCTGCTCGGCTTTTCGGGGTGTCCCATGCACTGCTCAGAGCTGGCACATGGGGACAKCCCAGAAAGGAGATTTTCTGACCCCAGGAGAGGAGAAAGCAGATGGGAAGGGGAAAAACATTTCCAGAGCACCACCTGAGGGGCAGCCCTGGAGAAAAGAAGCAGGACCCCCCTCCGCCCCCGACCAGCCCCCCGCAGCCCTCACCTCCGCAGCTCCTCGGGGGGCACAGCCCCCCGGCGTGAGTTCACCCACTGCTGCAGCTGCGTCATCGAGCTCTTGCGCTGGGCGATCTTCTCGGGGTTGGTGCGGGGAGCAAAGCCCCGGCGGTGGGCCACGCTCTCCCCATCGGGCGGGGGGTATGCGGTGCTGCCGGGGCGGCTGGGTGACGAGTATGGCCAGCCGTTGGGCTGGGGTGGCCGCTCCACGCTCGCCGGCACCCGGGGCGCCTCGGGGTAAGGACTGCCAGGCTCTGAGGGCATCTCCTGCCCGGCGATGCCATTGGCTTTGGCCAAGGGCTCCTTCTTGCTCTCCATCCTCTCTGACTTTCTCTCGATCTTCTCCGAGCCACGGCCGTCACCTTCTCCCCGGGTCTTGGCGTCAGGGTCGGCTTTGGGGTGCTCGCGGTGGGCGGTGTTGCGGTGGTGGTGGTGGTGTTTGCTGGGGGGGATGTTTTCAGAGTCTGGCTTCTCATGCCTGGAGGGTGCCGAGACAGAAGAGAGGGTTATCTTCCCTTTGCAATGCCCTTGGGACRGCCGGTAACATCCCATCCCTCCCTCAGCCTTGGGGGACCAATGCTCCCCCAGCTCCATTCTCGAGGGACCCTCACGCTCCCAGGAGGTCCCCGGTCACAATGCACGGCCCCTCTGCCCCATCTCCAAGAGACCAGGGGAGGGGGGGGGCACAGGGAGATGGTGGGCGCTGACCTCTGGGTCGGGGGGATCTGCACCCGGGCGGCTTCGCCCATGGCTTGGATCCAGGACTCCTGCTCCTCCGTGTTCTCGGCGCTGAAGAAGTAGGTCCGGATGCCAGCATGCTCGGCCTGGGGAGACAGGGACTGCTCGTTACTCGCTGGCATCTCCTCCACCCAGCACACCGTCACCTGCAGGGAGGCAGAGAAGTGGGGAGAGAGACAGACAGGAGGGTGAGAGCTCCATTTCCACCCCGGCACAAGGTCCTGCCGCTGCAGGAGAAGCCAGGTATGGTCCTTCCCTCCCCTGCCCACGGCCACGTGCATCCTCGGCGGCACCGAGTGGGAGGAAGACTCTGCAGGCAGAGCCAGCACCAGCCCTCATCCCCTCACAGGGGATCCCCTGGGGCCATGAATCCCCCATGGTCACCCCACCCTCCCCAGGGCCCCATGCYGGAGCAGCAGCACCCCAGTGCAAAGGTTGCTGCACCCCAGCATCGAGCAGGTCCCCACRGGGCGCACAGGGCTGGCAAAGGGTCCACGTCCCAGCGAGAGTGGCAGTGCCGGATGGAGCGTTATCATTCATGCAGGGTTAGGGGGAAGGTGGCTTCTGGGCCCAGACAACATTTTGGGGGAAAAAGATTCGCTTTTGGTCCAAGATGTTGGTGCCCACTCTCCACCCCATGCTGAAAGGCAGGTCTGGCTATTCAGGGCCTTTTCAAAGCTTCCACCTTCCCCCTCTCTGGAAAGGGATGGGAGGCAGCAAGGAGGAAGAAAAGGGAGAAAGCAGGAGGTTTTTCCCCCTGAAAGATGGGAAATAGGGTTCTGATTAAAACCCTCCCTTGGGTTTCYGTCTTCCCCTTCCCCAGAGCATGCAGCCGTCGTGCCCAGCTGCGGGGTCACCTTCTGCAACCCCCATGCACTCCTGCCTCTAAAAGCTCTGCAGCCAGAGCAAAAGATCAAACCAAACCGATTCATCCCCTGGATTAGTGCAAGCGGGGTGAGCAGAGCATGCTGGCAAGCCTGCGGGCCCCTCACCCTTCTGCATGCATCAGAAACACAAGAAGGTACTACCTAGGTGGTAGCTAGGTGCTGGCGTGGTGGACGGGCACGAAGAGAGACCTCCTGTCCGGGGATCCTCGCCCGCGGAGAGAGGAGGAAACACAGACAAGGGTCAAGCCGCAGCATGGCAGGAGTGCGGGCGCTGCAGCACAGACCTTTCCCAGCCGTCAGGACCCTCTCTACCCTTCTCTGAACAAAACCATCCCCCAAAACCCTGGTGTGCAGATGGAAAGGCAGGCACGTGCCTGCAGAGCTCAGTTTGTGGGCAGCAGCTTTGCAAGGCTCTTTCCCCAGCAGCGTCACAAGCCAAGAGACATTTCAACACCCCCAGGTCACTTCTCTGCTCTCACCTGCAGAAGCTGCAGGCAAAGAGACATCTCGCCGGCTGCCAGCGTCAGCACAGGCACACGGGAGAGCCCATGCTGCCACTTGCCAGCACTCGCCCCTAAACCGTGCTCAGCTGCAGCTTAAACGCAGGTTTAAGGGAGGCAGCTACAAAAATCCATCCCTTAGACTGGAAAAACTCCTCCCCTGCGGGGAGACCCCAGGCACCGGCTCCTGCCACGCTCACGCGCAGGAAGGTGCACGCTGGGTTTTTGCACAAGTGTACACGAGTGCATGCCAGCCTGTGCATCGGTCCGTCAACAAGCGAGTGCTAACACGACCCTCCCAGGAACCGTGGGCAGCACGAGCAGTTGTGCCGGTGAAGGCGCATGGTGATGCCGACAARTGCCGTGCAGTGCTGGGGAAGCTCAGCCCCTGCTCTGAGCGAGGGATAGCCGAGGTCTTGCTGCTGGGGGCAGGCGTGGGAGAGCCCCAGCTGCGGCAGCCGCCCTCCACCTCTCGCTGCTCTCCTCTCCAACACCCACGGCAGCGCAGGCTGATGAGCAGCGACTCATTCCAGGCTACCCCCTTGCAATTACATTTCCCTTTCCTTTGCACGCCAGTCAAAGCAGGCTAAAAAACAAAAGAGGAGTTGGGGACACCTCTCTAGGTCTGGCTCCGGGAGCGCTGCCGAGAAGCGCTGCAGCAGCCGGCGGGGACAGGCTGGCCGGGAGCAGCGATGCAGAGGGGAAAGCGGGGCAGGGAGAGGGCCGAGAGCACCGCTGGCCAGGGCAGTGCTGCTGCTCGCCCTGCACCCAGCACCTCCCCGGGTTGGGGGGCAGCAGTGCACCCCAAGGGGCAGAGCCCAGGAGCAGCTCGGGCCTGGGGTGGGTGATGACCTTGGAGATGCTGCTTTGCCCCACGCGTGCCTCGGTTTCCCAGGCAGAAGGCACGTCCGCACAGCGCGCAGGGTATCCCCGGGGAGTTACTGCAGTCACCCTCTCCCCAGCTTGCTCCACGCCCCATCACCAAGAAAGCAAGAAGAAGATGCAAGCATCACCGCCACCCCAGTGCTGTCCCAGTGCTCCATCCCCTCCAAGCTCCGGCACAACCATGCACTGACCTTGAACGTGTGCTTCCTGCTGATGTTGTCGGAGGGCTGCACGGCTGCCACACGGAAGCTGAGGAGGGGGATGCTGCCCAGGATGCTCTCCTCCTTCTCGTCTGGTGGGCAAATGCAGGGGTTACATGTACAGAGGGGCTGGGAGCCCCAGCTGCCCCCCAGCAGAGACCCACAAGCTGCTGTGGGGATACGGGCCCATCGCTCTTTCCCCTGGGTGGGCAGGCAGGCAGCCCACCTGTGGGAAACCACTGCCTGCCTGTTGCTCCCCGGCAGCTCTGTGCAGCTCGGCTGGGCTCGCACAACAGCCTGCTCAATTATTCATGCCCGCCCTTGGCTGCGCTGCCAGGGCTGAGCCCAGCGAGCTGCCAGGGAGCCCGGGGAAGGCGCCTGCATTAACCCCTCGGGTCCCCGATTTGGCAAACGCCCGCACAAAGGGGTGCTGTGCATGGCCACCGCTCCCCGGCGGGCTCTCACCTCCAGACCCCTTTGCCCACGCTGGCAAAACCTGCTCAGAGCCCAGTAACAGCCCAGGTTTGCGTGGAGGCACTCGGCTGGTGGCCACCAGGTCCTGCCGGGGGGGTACAAGCTGCAGGGAGCACCCGGGGCAGGTACTCACTGCCGTACCTTTGTAGTAGAAGAGGCAGCGATCCACCAGCACGAACCAGCGCTTGTTCCACTGCTTCACCCCCGAGCTGGCCTGCAAGAGAGGGGCAGTGAGAGCAGCACCCACCCGGGGAGGGGGTGCTGCCGCAGGCGGCCGGGAAGGGGATGGCACGGCCCCGGGGGGGCACCCGGCACGGCAGGGGCTCAGGTACCTGCTTGTAGAGCCAGCCGCTTTTGGTCACGGCAGCGTTGGGGTTCCTCTTCATGGAATTGGAGCGCTTCCCGAAGGCGATGCCCTTGCGGGAGGAGCGCGAAGCCTGCAGAGGGGGAGAGGAGCCGCTCAGTCCCCGGGGGGGCCCCCGGCACCCCATCTCCGCTGCCGCCTGCCGTGCCGCATGGCTCTGGGCACCCACCCGGCCTCCGGGGCGCTCCGAGGGCACCTCCGACACCATGGCGTGGTTGGAGGGCTCGCTGGTGATGGTCGCCGGTCGCTTGCCACCCGCTTTGCTTGACATGTCCAAGGTCAGTCTGCAGCACGGGAGGAGAGCTGAGTCAGCAGAGCCGCGTTTCTCCACCCCGCAGGAGCTGGCCCCTGGCATCCTCGCCCCAGGCACCAGCCCCCCACACCCCAGCYCACCTTAGTCCCCCATCACAACCCACTCCCAGGCCCTGAAACCAGGGGAGTCGGGAGCCAACCTACTTTTGCAAGTCAAGTCTTGAGTTGTCCTCAGGGACCTGTCCCGTCACTGGGTGCAGGAATGTGTTCCGCCTTTCATTGTGGCTGTGAGAGACAGCGGCAGGGTGGTGGTTAGCATCCCCTATCCCCATCCTCCCCTCAGAAACCCTTTGCCTTTAGCACCACATTTGCTGCTCCAACCCCAGCGTTTCACTGTCCCACACCTGCACCGGTGCTGGGGCTGGCTCCCTGCGCCCTGCCCTGAGCATCGCCCTCCCCTACGCCCCCACTAACCCCACGCTTCAGATCTGCTCAGCACATTTCATCAGCGTTTCCCAGAAAGTGCTTGCCTCGCTGGGAGCTGAAACGAGGTCTCTGGTGGCTGAGTCCTCGTTACTTCTGCTGGACACATCCCAGACATTACCATAAACCCCACTCCTGCCCTCAGAAGAAGTCRCTGCAGAAGCAGCAGCAGCAATGGCCCATCCTGGGCTGTGCCCGCAGCGACGTCCCCAACGTCACATCCTCCCCTTCGGCTTGCCTCGAGTCAGGCTAAGAGAAGGGTCACCTGGCCATGCGGGGCTGTGCACCACACAGACCCTGACCATCAGCCCAGGACCCACCAGCACAAGCTGTTGCAGCTGGATCAGGCCCGGCTCGGCCCCAGCCCTGGTGCTGCTTTGGTGATGCTGGGGTGCAGCCAAAGGTGGCCGGCAGTGCAGGGCTCCCTGGCAGCACTGGGAGGAACGAGGCAGGGCTCCCGCTGGGCTCGGCTGGCAGCGTTTGCCGTCTCCCTGCCCTGTCCCGCCGAGCCGGTATTGCCAGGCACCCCGGCATCTCGCTGCTCTGGCTGGGGAACCCACTCACACGCTGCTTCCCGGGGGCCCTCGCTGCTGGAGCGGTGTCAGGAGGAAAGGACAAGGGGCACCCGCAGGTTCAGGGCTCCATCCCAGGAAGTTTGCATTGGACCCTGTCCCTGTGACACCCTTCCTTCCCAAAGCTGCCAGGCACCAGGACACGGGTGCCCCCAGCCACCCGCGAAGCCAACACGCCAACAGCCCGGAATGCTGCTGAACTTCTGCGTGTCAGCAAAACAGGGGAAGTTTGAGCAAGAAAACGCAGCTGCCAAGACCATCCCATCCACACACGCTTCACCCCGAACCTGGGCTCCAGCCAGGCTCTGAAGATATTAACTGCTTTCTGCCCAAAAAAGCCTTGCTGAGAGCTGCTCCCCCTTGCAGGTCCCATCCTGCACCCTGCCACGGATCTGCCCTCCTCCGCCAGCCCTCCCCATTGCTTGGGGTCACCTTAAAAACYTGGGCAATATGTATGCACCCCTCAACGAGGGGCAGCATTCGCTCCCCAAACCCCCCCAGTGCCAGGCTTTTCTGTGCCATGACCGACACGAGCTATCTGTGGAGACAGCCTGCCCAGCCCACGCTCCGACAGCAGCAAAGGGGGTTTCTGTCACCCAGGGCTGGAGCTGCTCCCGGACCGTTTGCCCCAGCAGGTGACTTTGGAGGGGCATAACGTGGTGGTACCAAGGCAGGTCTCAGACCCCCCCCGCGATGCTGACACATGGGGGAGGGTGCAAACGCTGAGCAAGGAGCACCCCAACCGTCCCAGCCCTGGAAAACGGGGGCTGCCCTGACCCACCAGCATGCCTGAACATGTTCCAGGGGATGGAATCAGCTGGGGATGTTCCCCCAACCCTGCCCACAACCCCACACCGCAGCAGGTTTCTGTTCCCACAGGCTGGACTCTCCCCCCACCCCGCCGCCAAGCCCAGGACACCCACCTTGCTTTGCAGCCCCCGTGGCTCCTCCTGGCACCCACCCCAGTGCTTNCCCCCCCCAGCAAGTCTGCCCCCACCCCCAGATGTTGCAAGACCCTGGGAACAGCTGGGGAACCTTCTTAAAACACCCCCCGGCAGCGGCTCCCTCGGCTGACCCCGCTCCAGAAACTCCCGTTCACATCGCCTCCCAAGCACTGCAATGCAGCAGCCACTGCCCGGGCTGAGGGTCCCCCACCACCGCCTGCCCACGGCCCCCCCCCAGCCCCTGCCAGCCCACCCTGGGGTCCTACCTCACCCGCCGGTCCGCCCGAAACTTCAGCATGATGCCAGGGGCCCTCCCAGCTCAGCGCCGGCTCCCGGCTCCCACCATGGCAGCGGTGGGCACTGCCAGCCCCGTGCCGCCACGCTATGAGGCAATGGCATGTGCCATGGGGGCAGAAGCCCCGCACAGGCAGGGGGATGCCAGCGGCGGGTGAAGGGTCTCGCTGTCCTCTCCCAGGTGTCCCAGTCCCCCGAGCCCTGCACCGGTGGCATTGGTGTTCCCAGTGGCAGCGGTAGCGGAGCTCCTGCGGGCTCCGGTGCAGCCGGGGCTGGCAAGCCCCCGTGTGCGGCAGCCAGCCGGCAAGTGACGGGGACAAACAGCTCCCGCTCGCGTCCCCGCGCAGAGGAGAGGCGAAGGGCAGCGCTGCACACGCCGCCTCCCCCAGCCCAGGTGCAGCGCCGGGGAGCGGCTGGCGGCAGGCAAAGGGTGAGAGGGGCAAGATGGGGGGCTGCCGGGCCCCCCCACCCCGGCAAGGCAGTGGCGCGTGGGGGGCTGCTGCCCAGGACGGGGGGGTGTTGCGGTGAGGGAGGCAGCTGCGCTGAGATGAGCTCTGTCGCTGCCCTGGATTCACTGGCTGCATCCCTTCCCCCTGCTTCTGTCCCCAAACTGTCCCCGCTCCCCTCCCCGCACCACCATCCCTTCCCCAGGTCTCATTTTCAGGAGAAAATCCCGGGGAGCAGGACGGGCAGGAGCACTAACCACCGAACAACCCAGCAGCTGCAGGGGGGGGGGGACGGGACCCTGCAGGGCATCCAGCAATGGGGCTTCAGCACCCCCGAAAGTCCGGGGAGCCCTTTGCACCCCAGCAGGTTAAGAGGGGGGGAGCCCTGGGAGCAGGATTTGGGGTGACCCACCCTCCGCCTGGGCACGGCATTTTGGAAAGCAAATGCAAATACATCGGGACTGTTATGATAATGGGAGGGAGGAAAGGCAGCACTGACATTTCAAAGAAACCTCCAAAGAAGGAAGCAGAGCACAGAAACCCAGCTGGCCTCCATCATGCCACGTCCCCGCTCCGCCAGCACCCCAGGACCACCTCGGGACACCACCCACCCAGCCAGCCCGCGGTGCTGCTCAGCCCGGCCTCTCCCGGCCATTGCATCATTCACCTGCTCCTCCCAAAAACCAGTGCCCTGAAGTTACAGCTATGCCAGTCGGTCAGCCTGGGGCGAGCTGGGTCAGCACCAGTGCCCGGCTCAGGGATGCTCCCGCTGCTCATCGGCTGGCACGAGTGGTCCCTGCCAAGGAGGGTGGTGGGGAACAGCCAGGGACGGGAACCACATCCCCAGCATGGGCAGAGGATGTGCCAACGCAGCGGCATTACCACTCCCAAACCAACTAAATCCACCCCTCTAGGGCACCCTGGGCCGGAGCTGCTCTCTGGGCATGGAGGARCCGAGCGGTGCAGCCGCCGCTCTCCTTGCTGGCACGCTGCCGGCCACCAGCCACGGGGCGAGATACGCATGTATGGAGAAACCTGCCCACCGCAACACCCACGGGCAGCACCAGCCTCGTGCCTGTGTCCGCACCACTGGCAGACCCACCGGCGCTGGCTGTCCCCATGTCCCCGCAGCAGCGACTCACCGCTCCTCAATCACCGCCGCCCTCTGCAGCGAAGCAGCCGGGGGTCAAGGTCCCCTAACGGCCCGCGGGTGCACACCAGCCCTCCGCCGTGCAACAAAGCCGATGCTCACCCGGCGGCAGGGCCGCCGCGGAGGAAGGGGAGCCGCCCGCCGAAGCTGTGGCCCCTTTTGGGGACGGCAGCCCTGGGGGACGGTGTGGCAGAAGCAGGAAAGGTGGCTCCTGGGCGTGCCGGATGCTGCAGGTAGGAGCCACAGAGCCCGCCTGCGGCCGTGCCGGAGACACCGTCCCCCCCAGTGTGGGGGTTTCACCCCCCCCATCACCCCAGTTGAGTGGCATGGGGGGCTGCACCGGGCTCAGGGGCCGCTCTGGGAGCCTTTAACCCGGGTTCAACCCTGGCTTCGCCAGGCCCGGAGCAGGCGCCGTTCTCCCTGCACCAGCTGGGCTATTTCACAGTCATTAGTATCCGGGGGTGGGCAGGGACACGGCATCCTCCACGGCCGATCAAGCGGACAYGCTTCAGGGCTCCGAACAGCAGCTCAGGGGTGGGGGGCTCCCCCGGACCTCCCAGGAGAGCTGCGGGGGAGAAGAGCCGGTGCTTTTCCTCAGCGTAAACATCAAAGAAAAACCCTCTAAACCTCCTCTTGCTTTTTCATAAAGGTAAGGAGCAAGAGAAGGGAATAAATGCAATAACTGAAGAACAGAACTTTCACTCAATGCTGCTTTTCTTTCCCTTCCCCAAAGCTGAAGTTTGTTGAGAGCAGGAGGACAACCCTCCTGGCTCCCCGCTGCCCTTCCACAGCCCATGAAGGTCACGGCTTTCCAGCTTTTGCAAACCACAAACCATGGCTAGGGCACGTCCCCGAGCAAAGCCTGAGGACCCCCACAGTCACCGGCACGGTGTGTGGGTGCCACCCCCCACCCACATCRCCCTGCAGTGTGTGCAGGCAGCCAGCTCTCGGGGAGTGGGTGCGGGGAGCAGTAAGCCCCCAGCACGGCTTGTCATGGGGCAAAGCACCAGCGGGTGATGCCAGCCATGCTGCTGCTGGGCAGGATTCCCAGCCGGCTGTGTTGAGACCCCTCCTCGTGGGGAGAGCTCCTTGTCAGACATGGGGCAGGTGGGATGCTCCAGGGGGGGTTGGAAAAAGCCCACTGAGGGCTGGTGTGGGGCGCAGGGGGAGTCCTCTCCAAGAGCAGACAACAAGCCCAGTTTGGCTGGCTGGACGCAGCCAAGCAGCCCCCAAAACCCCCCAGCATGCGGCAGACGTCAGCTAATGGGAACCATTCCCGCGCCACGGCCCTCCCCGGGGCGTCAGGGCTCCTGGCTGTTATCTGGCGGCTGCGAGGGCGGTGAGCAGGCGGGAGGAGGGGAGGCGCGGGCTCACCGCCCAGGCGCCGGAGCCTGCCAAGCCCTAAATCCAGAGCAGAACAGCCAGGCAGGGGGGCTACGGGAGCCCGACCACCCCCTCCCCACCGGCCCTACCTGGGCTGCGCCGGATGCCGGAGCTGCGGGGCTCCCCTCCGAGCGCTCGCCGCAGGCTAACATCGTCCCTCCAGCTCCCAGGCTGGCTGCGTGCCACGGGGATTCAACCGCCTTGTCCTCCCACACTCCAACCTGAATTTCAGCTCCGGCAGGCGCCTCGCCGCCCCCATTGCCCCGGCCCCTCGGGGGGCTCAGCTGGGATGGAGGGGTTACCGTCACGGCTGCTGGGCTCTGCCACCCTGGGACCACGGCAGGCAGCAGCAGGAGGAGGAGGCAGGCGGCCAAGGCTGCCTGCAACCCCCCTCCAAAGTGATAATGAAAACCCTTCGTCTGGAGGTTTTACCCGTGTTCTCGGGGCGAGCATCCAGGCCGCTCCCAAGCAAGGGGCTTGCGTGGCCACCGGCCAAACACGCCCTGCGCGTTGGCCTCCTTCCTCTGTTTTTCTAGCCCTTTCTTCACCTCTCCCCCTCCTCCTGAGCCACATCCCTCTCCTCCGACCGGAGCCCTTGAAAACCCTTTTCTCCCAGTTAACTGCAGTGCTCAGCACCCATGGGAAGGGACACGGGGTCACCCCATCACCTACGGCCCCTGCAAGGGGGCTGGCAGAGAAAATCCACCCTCAGATGAGCAAGTGCAAACTGCCAAGTCCCATCTTGCAAGGGGAGCCCAGGGCAGGAGCAAATGCATTATAATGCACTAATAAACCAGACCCTCCACACCCCCGGGGCCGTCCTGCTCGGCAGAGGGGGTGCACAGGGCTCAGCTCTGCCCCATGGGGCTGGTGCACCACGTGCTCGAGATGCAATAGGGAAAAAAAAAAAAAAAATTTAAATTAAATTCTGCAGGCGCAGTGCAAGCAGGTCTGGCGGAGYCGCTGCAGCCAGGGGACGAGCGCCAGCAGCTCGGCTGCTCCAGCGTCTCTGCACGGGGCCGTCCCCAGCTCCGGCTCTCTGCCGAGCGAGGCCCCGGGCTGCTCCATCGCTGCAGCTACTTCAACCCCCGTTGGATGACTCAAGCAGGAAAAAATAAAAGCTAGCCCTGCACACTCCCCACGCCCTCGGCAGGGCCAAGCCAGCCGCGGGGCGTCCTGTGCCAGCCCTGGCCCTGGCCAAAAGCCTGGGCCACAATCCGGTGGGAAATGCTGCTCGGCATTTCTGAACTGCCCTGGACTTAGAAGAGTTACATGCCAGCCCTGGGAGAGGGCAGCGAAAGGAGAAAAGGTTGCAGGGGAAGAGGAGTCAGAGGCAAAGGCGGGATGGAGAGCTGCAAGAAACTTCCCCGTTTCAGAGCCAACCGGCAGCCCTGGAAATCCCAGCGCCTGCCGGATTTGCAGCGAGATCAGCCTTTGGGAAGAATGGGGCTTGTGGGCACTCAAAAACCAGACCTCGGTGCAGAGCCGCACACTGAGGTTTCCCTCCGGCCCATCCCCACGATGCTGCCAGCTGGCCAGCTCCCGCAGCTCCCGGCACGGCAGGGACCGGCAGCCGGTTCTCCTCCATAACCTCATCCCTGTCCTAATCCCGGCCCCGCCATCCAGCTGAGCAAGCGTTTCCGGCACCGCGTCCATCAGGGCTGGGGGCCAGGAGACAACACAGCCCTCCGTGCTAACGAAACCAGGCTCTCACGCACGCACAGCCTCCTCCTGCACCCGGCTCGCTGCCGGAACGGGGGCACAGCCGAGTAGCGCCCGCACCCCTAACCACAGTGCCCGCAGGCACGGTCCTGCCATGCTCCCCCTCCAGTGCAGCTGCTTCTGGGGTTAATTTTGCCTCTTGCCCTTGTCTGTGCCGGGTGCTGCTACAATGCAGACCCAGGAGGGAGGGTGCCGGTCCCAGCGCCTGTCCCCTCTGCCACCTCACCCCTGTGACAAACCGCACACGTCAGCTGCCACCGCGGTGCCCAGGCAGGGAGCACCCCGGCTCACCGCCCACCACCGATGCCAGCGAGAGCCTCCCCGGAGCAAGCAGCCTCCTCCCGGAGAGCTTTGCCCCATGCACCTCGGGAGGGTTTCAGAGTGAGAGGCTGCAGCCAGCGAGCACCGCGGCCAGGCCAGGCTTTACCACCCGCTTCTGCAAGCACACGCTCGCCATCAACCCTGCGAGTCCCCGTGGGAGCCTTGCCGAGAGGGAGGGCAGAAAAGCCTGAGCTGGATCCGGCTGGGAAGCAGCAGGGCTGCTGTGCCGGGCTTACCGAGCCGGGGCAAAGTCCTCGGCAAGGGCAGACAGCGGCTCCCGCGCACCCACAACCCGCATGCGACGTCACCGCCGCCATGCAGCCGGGCTGGCGCAAGAGCGGCAGTGGCCCCGAGCAGGGACATCCCGGCTGGCCAGAGTCCACAGGGATGGAGAGCAGGAGAAGCCCCCGCTGTCCTCGGCACCGCAGAGCGGGATGGCCAGGAGCAGGGGGAAGTCAGGGGATTTCCAGAGAACAAAGCAGTTGCTGGCAGCCAGCGTTGGGGAGGGTGAGTCTCCTGCTCCCGCTCCAGCTGGGGTCGGGGAAAAGCACAAAAAGCACTGGGAGTTTGTGTTTTATCTCCCTGGCAACCCCGGCTCCATCACAGGCATGGCCCACAGGGGTGGCCAGGCCAAAACGTGCTGCTGTGGGAGACAGAGAGTTCGGAGCAGGCGCAGCAGCATCCCATATGCATGGGGTGATATTTGGGGAGTGTCACAGCAGTGTGACGGGGTGGCCCAGGACCCGGGGCAGAGCAGGTCACAGTCCATGCCCTGGAAGTGCGGAGTGTGTGTCCCTGCTTTAACCACGTGGCTCCATCGTCCCTTCTTGGGGACAGAGCCCAAAGCCCCTGTGCACGGGATCGCCAGGCTCCCCGAGCCACCGTGCCCACACAGGACAGGGCAGCCCCACGGCAGCTGGCAGCTCTCCTGCAGCATCACCTGCCGAGCATCCTTCCCTAGCCACAGGGTGGCCCAGGAGCCGGGAGCAGACCTCCCAGGGGACCAGCAGGAATGAAATCAGTCGTGGACAGATGCAAATGCACACTGCAGGGCTTAGAGGCGAGGGGTGGGTGGGGGGAGGCTGCCGGCACACCGAGCCGGACCACAGCAGACACTGAGAGGCATGGGGCACCAGCACGGGTGAGCAGACACGAGACATCAAGTGCATTTATCAGATCAGGATGCAATCCTTCAGCCTCTCCCCCCGCACTCCACAGCTTCCTACAAATCTGGAACCGCTGTGGGGCTGCAGACCTTCCCCCTCCCTTGGCCCGGGGCTGGGGCCGCAGGGGGATGGGGCAGCAGGGCCACGGCTTGTGGCCAGGCTCAGCACTGTGGCCGAACCCCAGCCGCGGGGTACGGAGGTGCCTGGGCAGCTGCGATGCCTCCGCCAAAGGTGATCCACTAATGCAGCCTCCGAGCCACAAGCCGGACCCAGACCTGGAAGGTTTAAACCTCTCGTTAAGCTCTTTAAGAAACCACTTCCAGTGGGCAGAAATACCTGTCCTAAGCAATCGCCGGTACGAGGCATCAAAACAAACCCAGCCACAACCCCTCTCCAGCCAGGTCAGGTCAGGAGCAGGGATTACGGCAGCGGTGCTGGGGAAACCCTGCTGGGACAAATCCTTAGCACCTGCTTAACCCATCGCACACGATAATCACACCAGCATCCCGATGGCAATGGGCGCCGCGGTGCCTTCCCTGCCAGATTTCCAGCTGCGCCCATCACCGTGCCGGCCGCCCTCGGGTCTGCGGCTGCTCTCGGCCACTGCCGGGCACCGGCTGTAGACAATGGCCCACGTGTGCCATGGCCGGGCTCCATGCCAACGCTGCACGCATGCACAAACGCACGCACTCACCGGTGCCACCGCGCATCCCCTCTGTCCACGTCGCTTTCCAAGCAGGTGGCTCTCCCGCAGTCAGGGTAGATGATTTCCTTCCAAGCCCACGGAGACCGTCATTGGTATCAATCATTAACAGTCACCGCAGCTGCCGGCAGCCTTAACCCCCTCGGCACCACACCGCTGCGGGACGAGCACGGGAAAGCATCCTCGGCTTGTGCTGTCTTGAAAGCCCCTTTAACAGCACCGCAGCAAGGCAGGCCACTGCAGCCCAACCCGCCGGGGAGGCAAAGGGGTTTCCAAGGGGCTCCGCACCCCCCAGGGACCCGTGGCCATCCCCACAGTGTCACGTCTCCATGCACCCCAAACCGTTCCCTCAGCAGCATGGGCCCCGGGAGCCGCCCTGCATGTCCCTATGCCCCAAGGGCTGTATCCTGCCTCTGCATCCAGCCGAGCCATAAGCAGCTCAGCCACAGGGAAGCCCCAATCTCCCCCATCCTCGGGGGCAGCTGGCAGCGGCCATCCCCGTGGGGCCGAGCCCTACAGCCCTCTGCCCCCTGAGGACCGGAGCAGCGTGGCAGGGCAGGGGGCTGCTCCCCACCGGCTGCTTGCAGAGGCAGGAGGCACATCCATCCCCTCCTCGCTGCGGGAGCCGGGGCAGGACGGGATCTCTCAGCTCAGGGGTCTTGGAGCTCTCCCTCCACGCAGCTTTTCCAAGGAACATCAATGGCTGTAACTTTATCCGAGCGTGTTTACAACCCAGCCGCGGCTCTTGGCTCCCTCGACTGTGCCGGGGGCCGGCTCGGCTCCCGAGGCTGCTGCTCAGCCGGCACGCGGTGCTGCCAGCGCCCTGATGCCAGGGTCTCCCGCACRCTGCGGTACCCACGGGGCTGTCTGGATCACCGCCGCATGCATTCCCATGGAGAGGGGGCACAGGCACCCAGAGCTGGAGGAGGAGCACGGGGGCTGTTCCTATGTCTGAGGTCTGGGAAGCGGATGGACAGATGTCCCCGTCCCCCACTGCCACTGGCTGCAGTGCCAGTATGTTAATCAACCTGTGAAGAGGTTCAATGATTAACCTCCAGCCGCACTGTCACCAGGAGCCAGCACAGCCCTGCTCTGCCCACGCACAGTCCCGGGGCACGATGGCACCTGGGGAGCAAACCCCTGTCCCCGCCCTGGCCCCAAGCCCAGCCATTGTCACTGGCCCCCGCTGCCCCAGGAGCATCCCATGCCAGGCCCCGGAGCAGGGACACGTCCGGCTTGGCCAGCCCAGGGCAGCCACTGCGTCCCCCTGCAAATGCAGAGGGGCACAGAAAGGGCTCAGCTCCTGTCCCTGTCCCGGCTCCCATGGGTCTGGAGGTACTCACAGCCTGCGACACCCTGCCAGCACCGCAGCCCAGCTCCAGCTTTCAGACACCRACACGCCGTGAATTTTGCCTTCTCCAGCCCCGGCTGCAGCCCCGGGGGCGTCCAGGCTGCGAGTGCTCATAAATAGCCTTGGACAAACATCTGCACGGCACCACCCCGCGCAGGCTGGAAAGCAGAGGGCTGCTGTGGGGATGGTTTTAATCATGATATAAGACCATCAAATGGCTAAAAAAACCACAGACGGGAGTGAGCTGTAAATAAGCACAGACACAGTGGCTGATAAGACCCGCCGGCAGCGGGGCTTGGCTCCCCGTGCCCGCACAGCTTTTGAATTTCCCATTCCCCACACCCACGCGGGACACAAAGCCACAAGCTCCTTGCAAACACCCTGAGCTGGGAGCACTTGGAGGGCGCAGGGCCCGGAGCAGGGTGCAGCGATCCGCTGGTGCAGGGTGCCTCTGCTCCCGGCAGTGGGTCTTGGGGCTCTGCAGAGCCGGGCGCTGCTATTCCCACTTGTGTCCTAGCCCACCAGGACAGGGAGTTGGGTGAGCCCCAGCCTGGGCTCGATCAGCCATGGCAGGTTGTACTGCTCCCTGCAGAGGCTCTTGATTGTTTTTGTCTAAATTACCAATTTTCCGCTGTCGGATCTCCGATGGGCTGCTCTCGCTCCAGTGCTTTAGCAAATGGGTGTGCTCATATGGATGAAAAATAAAGTCATAAATGCAGCACCCCAGGGTGCGGGGGGCACAACACAGCACATTGCTTTGCTAACACCGCTGTTGCCAGCCTGCACGGCACCGCTGCTACTGTGGGACCCCGGCAGAGCGCTGCCGGCACTCTTCCCGTGGGTGTTTGGGTTCGGGGAGGCTCTGGGTTAGGGGGTTGCAGCAGCTCTGGCTCTGCCCCAGCTCATGAGCTGCACTGCACCGCTGCCAGCCCTCCAAGTGACTCATCGGCTGCTCTGCACCCCGACCTCCCGCAGTCAAGTCCCGACACATTCGGCACATTCCTGGCATAGCCGGCTGTGCCATGCCGTGCCAGCGCGGAGCCCCACACCTGCCGGAGCGGCGAGGCTGGGTGGAGGCCAGCGGCATGCTCAGGTCTCTGCAAAGATGTTCATGCATCCTCAGGCTTCATCATGGTCTGCTGGCCAAGATGGCCCAGCGTGGCCACGTGTGCCCGTGGGGATTTACCCCTGGGCAGGTGCAGCTCAGCTCTGCCTCCCGTGCCACAGCGAAGCTGGCCCGGCCAGGGCTGTCATCGCAGGCAGCCTGTCATCCTCCCCAGCAGCACGACTGCTGTCCCGGTTGCCTTTCTCGTGCAATGCCATGCTTCCCTTACGTCAGCATGGGTGTGATGGCGGTATATGGGGAAACTGTCCATTTTTAGATCTGATCCTGTACCTTCACAGGCCTTGGAACAGCTTGTAACCAGGCTGTGACGCAACAGCGCACACGTCTCGGTTGTGCAAGTGCATTGCGCCAAATAGCTCCCAAGGACGGGGCGAGCACCAGCTCCGGGCAGCTCGGGGCTGGCCGAGGCTCTCCGACCCCGCAGCCGTCTGCAGCGCATCCCACAGCCCCGGGGAGCAGCCCATGATCACGGCGTGGGTGCCAGCAGGTACAATGTGAGGAGCAGCCAGAAGCATTCGCGAATGCCCAGGAAGAGCCACCATGGCGGGGATCCACCATGGGCAGGAGCCGAGCCTGGCACCCATGGATGCCTCCGATTCCTCCTGGCCCCAGCACCGACAGCCCTCAGCCCCAGAGCCACCCGGGCGCATGCCCAAACCGCTGGCCTCTGTGTACAAACAGAGCGGGAACCAAAGGTCCCCCAAACCGGGAGGTTTGTTCTTAAGCAAACAGACCAAACCAAACACGCACAGCTCCCTCCAGACCCCAGGCACAGGCTCGGGATCCGCTGCCTTTGTCGAGCTTGCCTCCGCCTCTGGCAGCGGTGCCATCCCAGCGTGGGGCATCCCTGGGGGGGGAACCGCAGCCGACCCCCCGAGCCCTGTGCCGAGCTGACACAGCCAGAACGGGTCTCTGGAGGCAGAAATAAATCAGCATGTCAGGGCTCTCTGCACCAAATCCCAGTGGTCCCGTAAACTGCAGCTGACCAAGGCACCGGGCCCCGCTGCCGAGCTCGGAGCGGCTCTGCACCAGGCCGTGGGTGCTGGGGAGGTGGGCGCTCGCCGTGGCCCCTGGCTCCAGCACAGCCATCCTGAGGCACAGCCTCCGGCAGGCAGGTCAGGTTGGATGCCATTCAGTTCCTATAAATACCCACCAAGAGCTGGGCTATCTGCAGGTGCTTGCCATATTGAGCCATTAGCCTCCTCCACCAGCCACCAGGCCACTCAGCCCGGCCATTAGCACCAGTGCCAGGATGGGCGCAGCAATTTCCTCGCTGCCCTCGGATGGGATGGCCCCGATTTTATTGCTATCTCCAGCCCACCACACCCTGGCGTGGCAGGGCCACGGCCGGGGCAGACGGGCACAGCTTCCCGGTGAATCACTGGTCGTTCCCAGCTTCCCAACCACGTCCTAATTAGTGCACAAAGCCAACAGCAGCCCCGGGGGAGAGCTGCAGGGGAAAAGCAAGGAATTTGCTGGTGGAAAAACAGAGGGAGCTGCAAACCTTCCACACCCCTCCAGACCGGACCCTCAGAGTCTCCCAGGGTGGTGCAAAGCCAGCGTGGGGACAGGGCACGCCTCTGTGCCACCAAACAGCCCTCGTCTTGTTCCTCGTCCCCCTCCCCACAGCCACCTCCGCAACGGTGCAAACGCCACGGGCGAGTTTAGTAGCGCGGCGTCGGCTCTGCAGAACGAGATCTTCCCCTGAATGAAGTTTAGTCACCGTGGGATGTTTCCAATTGGAAATCAGGACAGTTCCAGGTTGAACGCACGCCAGCTTTCCACTTCCCAGAAATCCCATCTGCAAGTGAGCCTGTTGCCGGTTCCCCCTTCTCCCCCAGCATCACGTAAATAAACACCGCCCCAGCCCTCCCTCCACCCCGGCGGGAAGATGCAGCCTTCGGGCTCCGGCTACAGCACAGCCCAGCCCGGCCACGCAGCCTCCAGCCCCAGCCCTGCGTCCGCTGCCATGCCCGGGGAGGGAAGCCGGTGGGATGGGAGTCACTGAGCCGGGCTGGCGCTGGAGCTGGGCCAGTCCCAGCCCGGTGAGGGCCCTTGGCGATGCCTTCGCCGGCAGCGGCACAGCCTGGATGAGCCCTTTGCCGACGCACCTGCCTGCAGCGTCCCCCTGAGGATGCTCGCAGGCAGCCGGGGCCGGGGAGCTGCATCAGGGTTAGCCGAGAGGAGCAAGCGCGGTGGCTGCCCTCTACAAGGAACTGGTTTGCTCGGCGCTGGGAAGAGCCGGAGGCTTGTGCCGAGTTTCCAGAGGGCAGAGATGGGCCATACCCATGGGAAGAGAAGTCAGGCACCGGAGAGGTGGGAGATCCCTTCACCGGGTGCCTGCGGCACGGTGGCTCCTGCTTTCCTGTGAGTTTGGGTCAGGGGAGGATTCTCCACATGCATGGAGACCACTGTCCCCAGTCTGGCCCAGAAGTCACTGGGAATCAAGGGAACGGGCAAGGGGGCATGATCACAAACCTCAACTCCTTAGGAAACCAGTAAGTGGAAAAAAGCCAGCCATGCGCTGCACTTGCCCCGATGTGTTCTCCCTCCCCATACCTCTCCCTGCCCCAGCAGGACAGAGCAGGCACCATGCAGGGACCACAGAGGTGACATCCCAGCTCTGTGCTACGCTGGGCATTGCCAGAAGCTGCTAAAGGTCCCTCCTTGTCACAAAATTAATTAGTGGCCCTGCGGCACTGGGATGGAGTGAAGGACATGCTGCCGGGAGGAGGGAGCCTGGTTCTTCACCCACCGTCACTGGAGCAATAGGGAGGAAGGAGCAGGATGGTGCCAGGATCAGACTCAGCTACGAACCCACTGCCCTGTCAGTGCTGGAGAGCACTGGGGAGATCGCTCCCATCTCCTGGGCATCCCCACAGATGGCTGGGAGCAACAGGATGGAAACCACAGCCATCCCACACTACAGACCAGAGAAGACCTACAACAGCCACACGCTGCTGCCAGCTGCCAAACAGGGGCTGCAGCACCCACCGCTGCCTGGTGCTGGAGCATCCTCCGGTGCTTGCAGGGTGCTGGCATTGCTGTCCCTCTCGCTGCTCTGCAAGACAGCAGCAGCTCGGAGGGTCTGGGGAGGAAGGGGCTTTTCCAGGCTCCAGGAAAGCAGAGGGAGGCATGGCAGAGTACAGCAGAGGGTATAGCAGGGTACAGTAGAAGGTTGCTTTAAAAAAGCTGTTCTTAAAACATCCCTTTAAAGAGAACAAAGCAGGCGATGCAGCTGGGTCTCTCCCCCAGGAGGAGAGGTGATTTTAAGCAGCGCTTCCAGGAGATCGCAGCCAGCTCAGCTAAGGGCACGGACGGCGGCTGCCCCAGGCTTCAGAGCCAGCCCGTGGCACAGGGCGCAGGTACAACTCTTCCCAGCCATGAACCACCGGGTGGGCAGGATCCCACCCCGCATCCCAGCTGGAAGCAGAGCCGTGTGTACACGCTTGGGTGCCTCTGCCCCACTCCCAGCCCTGCCAGCCTTATCGTGCTGCCACACCTTCCATTTAGCTCCCTGCAAGGAGTTTAACCCCTGGGAGAGCGCAGCCAGGCTTTCCCGTGCACCATGCCCATGCCTGGGCCCGGTGGGATGCGCTGCTCGCCTGTGGGCACGGTGCAAATGCCTCCACTGTGCTGACGTCCAGGGCTGCGTCCACAAGCCCCTCTCCTCGCGAGCCCTTGGCCCATGAGCAGCTCTGCAGCTGTCCTCCAGCAAAGCCCGACCCGCTGGCTGCCCCAGCGCAGTGTAAACCCCTCCAGCATCTCCATCCCCTTCGCTCCAGCCCTGGGGGCTCTTCCTCCATCCCCCTGGTCCCCCCCTCACCCCCGCCACGGGCCAGGCTGCGAGGGCAGAGCACCCACAGCCGGCACAGCCTACCTGCTTGCCGGGCGCTGCCGGGGCCACGACGCCGGCCATGGGGAGGGCGGTGGGCTCGGTGCCAAGGCAGGGAGCCCCGGGCTGGTGGGGAAGGGGGAGAAGCGTCGGCTGCCTCCGAGAGCCGCCACGTCCGAGCGCGGCAAGGGACAGCCCGGCTGATAAGCGAGGTCTGAAATCTGAAACTGCAGGTTGGCTCCTTCCTATATAAACAGGCGCTCGCACACACACACCTCCCCATGCGCGCCGGCTCTCACGCCACTCCCGCTGCTCCCGGCCACGCCAGGCACCCGCCAGCCCTCCGCCGGGGACGGCCATGCCGCCCAGCCGGCGGCCACCACTGCCCGAGCCCCTTGCTGCCAGTCCTGGCCCCGAACGCGCTGGCACCGTCTCAAAGCGAAGCCTGACGCTGGTTTATGTTGTGCTTCAGATGTATTTTCATTCCCCAGACAGCTCTGCCTCCGGGCAGTGGGAGCGGGCTCTGTGCTTTGGGAAAGGAGCAGGGACCCACCGGCGGCACTGGCCGGGCACCACCTGCCTGGGTGCTAAAAACAGCAATATGGGAAAAGCAAATAGTGCATTTTTTAACCTCATAAAATGGGTCAGAGGGACTCAGCACCATGCTGGATCATCTGACGGGGTGCCTGCGGTCATAGAAAATTTCGGTCCCCCTCACCCAGCAGCGATGGGCAGTGATGCCATGTGCATGACCCAGGGTGGTGGGTGCCCATCACCGTCCCTGCTGAGCAGCGCACGCAGCTGAGTCCCTCCACTCGCCAGGGCCACGGTGGCCGGTAGCCAGAGCGTGGCCGTGCCATGACACTGCGGGACTTCCTCGTGCCAGCGCCATCACGGCCGCGCTTCCTCCAGCGGGAGGAAACACTCAAGAAGACAAAACCCTGCCTTGTTTTTCCCAATTCTCCAGGCTCACCTACAGCCCAGAACCGGGGCAGCCACATACCAGTGGCGAGGCTGGGCTGCACACACAGCTGCTTACTTCACCCCAGCTCCAGCCCGTGGGGTAAGCGGGGCTGTGCAGTGCACCCTGCTCGGGGACGCGGGGCCGGTCCCGGGCATTGCCCACAGGAAAGGGGAGTCCCAAAACTGCTTTGCCTGCTGGGGGTGAAGCTGCTTTGTGGCATGGAGTGGGCACGTCCATGAGAACCTCTCCATTGCACGGCTCCACGTGGTATCCCTGTGCTGGTGAGGTCGGTGCTGAGAAGGGGCAGCTCATATCTGGGGGCTGGGGTTTCCCTGCACTCCTGGAGCTGGAGATACAGCCGAGGAGTCTCCATCTGGGGTGCAATGAGCTCCACAGTGCTCTGAGCCAGCTCCCCGCCCCGGTTGCACAAGCGGCCCTGGGGCACTGCCGGGCTGCGCACAAACAATAACAGCCTGTTTACGAGCAGGCAGCACGAGGCCCCGGCTGCAGGCAGGGCATTGCCCCAGCCACCTGCCTCCGGAGCTCTTATCTCCCCACCTGATCGCAGCAGGGGAAGAGCAGGAGACGCGCCGATCCCCAGTCCGACCGCCCGCGGTTCCCCGGGCACCCTTTGCCATTCATTCCCCTCGGGGCTGCCACTGGAGCCCCCACCAAAATGCCACCGCAGCACGAGAACCCTTCCCGGCACAGGCACCGGCATGGCAGGTCTGCCTCGTGCAGCACCCTGATCCCTCAGCATCTTGCAAAGGTACTTTGGAAGAGCAAATTTGCCTTTGGAGAGCCCAGATTGACCGGGTGCGAGGTGGATGAGATGGCCTTGGGCAGGGATTTCCTCCCCAGGGCCACCCCAAGGGACTTTGGCCCCATGGCGGGTCCTCCTGCCCTGCTGGGACAGCACCCACCGTGCCCTGCAAGCAGCCCTGGCAGCAGGCAAGCACTTCTGCATGAACATCTCCCCTCTCCGGCTCCTCCAGTGCACATCGACATGGCCCAGCAGCACCCAAAATTGTCTTCTTCCAGCAAACCATAAACCCACTGGGAATGGAGCAGAGACCACCAGCAAGGTCCGGGGCTCCTGCTGGCACAGACTGACGTTTTGGGGGTTGGGGAGAGAAGCTGGGGGCTCCTCCTCAGGTATTTTGAATACACCACTTCTACTTAAGCAGCTAGATGAGCCCACAGTCATCTTCTTGGCCTAAAAATGGGTTTTTTGCACTTTCTTTTGCTTAAAGAGAAGAAGGGACGGGGTCGAACCTGACACACAGTTCCCAGTCCCAGTTTCTGCACCATCCATGCAACGAAAGGCGCATCCTCCACCCGCCGGTGGGAGCGCGGCAGCCGCGGGGGGGGCTGCTTCGTGCTCCCACCCCTGCACACCGAGGTGTTGGGGAGCTGAGCCACGGAGGGACCCTGCACAGGTGCCCCCACCCTGAGTGGGGGGACTTGGCCCCCACGGTGCATCCCTGCTGCCCACCCATGCTGGGACACAGAGCATCGCTCCCCCCCCCGCCAACCCGTGCCTGAACCCAAGGTCCTGCTTATCTGCAGCACAAGCATGTCTGGTGATAAGCCCAGCGCACGAGGGATAAGATAAAGCCCCACGCAGCCTCGCTGCTATCACAAGCCCTTCCTCCGGCRCTGCGCCCCAAGGCTGAGGGGTGCTGCACCACCTAAACACCCCCCCCCAGCAACCCCCCGCCCCGCGGCACGCACACAACCTCTCACTTTGATGAGCTTTAAAAGATTCATTACGTTCACACACAACGGTTGCTTGTTGTTTCCAAATCAGACAATCCACTTGATTCAGGGGTGGGGGGAGAAACAAAACCCACACACCGAATCAAACAATTTGTCTGGGGAAACCTGGCAGCAAAGGCGGGGGGGTGATGGGGAGGGGAGAGGCACACACAACCCGATGGCATTAGGCTCACAGTAAAAACTGGAATTGCTATCATTGCTGCTYAGCCAACCTGAAAGAAGAGATGCTGCCGAGAAAAACAAACCCATAGGACATGAGCGTGGGGCACGTGGACTTCACCCGGGGCTGGCACACACACCTGAGCCTTCCTCAGACGACTTCTCCTCCTCCTCACTGCCTCTCACCGCATCACCCCTACCTGCGCTGCCCAGAACTGGGGCTGAGCATCCCTCGCAGGGCAACGCCACATCCCAGGGTGGGAGGATGCAAACCCACCCTGGGAGGGGGAAGAGTAGCCCTTGGGGCCACCCCAGAAGATGGGCTCTCCCCTGGTGCCCGTCCGTACCCAGCCCCTTCTCCCTCCCACCCGAACTCAGTGCCACGCAGCGCCTGGGCACGGCGAGGGGAGGAGATGGGGTGGATTGGCACGCTTGGTCCCATTCCCAGGATCTACAAAGGGGATCTGCCAGCGCGTGGGCACCCCCACCTCCGGCGGAGCCAGCCTGGCCTTTAAAATAGGAGGATTGAGGAAAAAAAAGACCAAAACAACCCCCCCTCCACACATGTTTGCCTCCCAGCATCCGTGCCAGGCTATAAATACCCAGCACTCTCCGTTCCGGCTGCGGGGCGGGGGGGTTTAAACGGGACTGGAGGGAAACGGCCCCGCAGGGTGGGAGGAAGGGAGAGGAGCCCCCTTCTCACCCACAGCACTGGGGGGGACGCGGGGCCACGATGGGGTGGCTCTTCCCCCAGGGCAATGTGGGAGCAGGGCATGGTGGCCACGGGCTGGACCCCGCCAGCAGGGTGGCCGTGCCGGCGGGGTGGCCATGCCATTGGGGACAAGCGGGGGCAAGGCAGAGGAAAACCCCAAAGGGCCCTGGAGGCAGYGGGGCGGATGCCAGGAGGGAGTGAAAGGCAGTGCTGACAGGCACCGGGGCAGCCTGCCAGGCCGGCGCAGGCACTGCTGGGACATGCCACCTCCCAGTGCCCCCAGTGCCACGCGCTGGAAGGAGCAGAGTGGAAGGGGGGCAAGCGCAGAGGAGACCCCTCCTTCAGGACAACCTGCCCCAGATCTCTCCATGCCGCTCCCAGGAGGAGCGGAGCCAGCGTTGACCCCCACGGGCAGGCACCCACCCACCTCGGCACCCTGCAGAGGAGGACGGGGCTCAGGGTGCGATGCCGGGGGGCTGCGGGGAGCGGCCCGGGGCAGGGGAAGCCCTTTTAAGTACAGCCCCACCGCAGGATTGCTACCTCATTACAGAGCAATTACAGACTAATTATATGATGGTAACACCCAAACCCCGATCAGGAAATGGGACTGCTGGGTGCCAGATAGTGCACGCGTGCACAGGCGCACACACACGCACGCTCACCCCACGAAACCTCAGGAGCTCTCTGGGGCGGAGACAGGACGCGTCAGAGGGAGGCATCTGGTCCGAGAAAGGTCCCCGGCTCAAATCCCCACTATGTTGGCTCTGTGCCTCAGTTTCCCCACTTGTGGCTGGGCATCCCGCCCCCAGCCGCTGCCCTGCCCCAAAAGCACCGACCGTGGCTCTGCCTCAGCGAGGAGCACCTCCATCCCACCAGCCCCATCCCGCTGCCCTCCGGGCTGGGAGCTGGGGTCTGTGCCGCCTCACTGACCACGAGCATCCTCCCAGGAGCCGGAGCAGAGCCCGCTCCCAGCGGGGCGAGGGCTATGGCAGCACCCGGACTGGGGCCACCCCAGGGACAGGGCAGTCCTGCTCTYGGCCACCCCAAACACCCCGTGAGCATGTGCTCAGCACGGCTCCTAACAGCAGGTGAACTTTAACCACATAAATAACATTCCTGTTGGCTCCCCGCCGGCACAGCCCTTATCTGTGGAGGGCTAGCGCAGGCCTGTCCGCAGTCCGGAGAGGCCACCGGCCCTATCGCCGTGCCCAAGGACGCCAGGGAAGGGGACAACTCACCGGGAGCGTGCGGGGCCGGCAGTCACGGGCAGGAGCCGGACCCTCCCCACCGGCTCTGCCGTGTCCCTCCGCAGCACCGCGAGCCCGTCCCGGGCTGCCCACTGCCAGGGACCCCCGGGGATAGGGGGGGACATTTTACCATCGGAGCCTCCTGCGACAGCAGCGGGGGACAAGGTCATGCCAATAACAGATTGCAGCTAGCAGGGAGGAGATGCAGGAAGGACGGGGACAGGATGCGAAGAAGCAGCGCTGATGGCTGGTGAAGGGCCTGGCATCTCCGGGCACACGGGGAGAGACGGGAAACAAGCTCTTTCCTCCCCTCCGGGAACTCATCACCACGATTGCAACTGAGCGCTGGAGCCCAGAGGCCCTGGAGTTTGCACGTAGCTCTCAAAACCCTCATCTCCCTGACAAGCGGGAGAGCAGCCGGCAGCCAGAGCCGGAGCTCCGGGCGGCCTCTGCGAAAGGTCACTGCATTTGCACATTCACAAAACATGCATTTTAAAAAAAAAAAAAAAAAAAAGGAGGGGAAAAAAAATCCGGCGCTCGCACAGCAGATCCGGCGAACGCGCTGCAGGAAGATCGGCACGGCGGAGCAGCCGGCGAACACCAGCCCACCCTGCCCCAGCCTGGGGTCCCCCAGCCCCCAGCCCCCTGGACTTGGCAGGCTGGCACCATGCAATTGGCTTTAAAATAATCAGACACAGACAAAACCAGCAGATTTATATCTCCTGATTTGCTTTCGCTTTCTGGGCCCTGAGGGTGCAATCACATTTTCAAATTCTCTGAAAGAATAAAGGCTAGAAAATTAGTTTCAGTGCATCAAGCAGATGGCCGGGGGCCAGGGTTTTGGGGGACCTCCTGCCCCCCCAAGCATCCCCCTGCAAGGGGGGGTAGAGCTGAGCCCCCCACCGGGGCTGCAGGGCCCTGGGGTGCGGGTCCCGGCTGTGGGACCCCGAGGACGGCTGCGCAGGGGGACACGGGGACAAGTGACAAGCGATGGTGACTCCAGGGATGGCGAGGATGGGGGTGAAAAGGGAGAGCAGGAGCCTGGAGCAGGAGCTGAGCCGCCTCCGGCCACTCTCTCCATCACAGCTGGAAACAGGCAGCGTTGTCTTGCTGCCCCACGCAGCCCCCCCTGGCCTCATCCTGCACCCGTCTGCCGGGCCCTGAGGAGCACACAACCCCCACACCGCCAAATCACCCAAGGGTTTTACCACGGTTGGAAGTGAAACCCTGCAGAGCCAGAGGGGATTCACCTCCCGTAACCACAGCGAGGGGCAGAGATTGCGGTGAAGGAAGGGAGGCTGGGCTGAGCCGCCGGCGCGAGTGAACAACCGCGCCGAGCCCACGCCGAGCTGCAGCCAGGCTCACCCTCGCCAGCCCCACCTGCGCTGGCAGAGCCCTTTGAACCCAGCCGGCTCTGGGCTGTAATTAGCCCTCGCCTGCCGGATCACAGGCACCGCAACCACCCACCCGCCGGCTGCAGCTCAGCACCCGCCACGGAGGGGCTGGGACCTCCCAGCCCAACTGGGTCCCTCCAAATGCTCCCGGGTGCCTGGCCCAGAGCGGGGGGCATGAGGCTGCTGGCGGCAATGCCAGTGGGATGGTGTTTTTAAGTTCTACCCCCCCCAGCCTGGGATGCTGTGCCCAGCGCTGGCTCTGCTGCGGGCATGCACACCCCATCCTCACCCAGCACCGAGCACGGTCCCCTCGGGGGCCCAGCACCCCAGGAAGGGTGCTGAGCCTGGCACCCACTTCATCGCCCAGGTGTGCAGCAGCTCCGCCGCTCAGGCACCCGGCCGGTGCCCTGGGAAGCAGCGAGCGCAGGGCTCGCTGCGCCGGCTGGTGCAGAACCGGCCAAGCAGGGCTGGGAGGCGGCCGGTGCTGCCGGCACTGCCAGACTGGTCTTGGCTGTTCTGCCAGGCGCCAGCCACGGATGGGAGCCCGACCCACGGCACATCATCCCCTGGGTCTCTGGGGCAGGAGTGGCACTCCCACCCGCTGCACCCAGAAAGGCAGCTCCCACTCAGCCCAGCCCCAGCTGAGCCTGGCGATGCCGGTGCCGGTGCCCCCACCGCACAGTAGAGGCAGTCGGCAGCCACACGCCTATTTCCAATGTGGTGCTGGGGTGGCCCTTACCTGGCTGCCAGCAGCCGGTGCGAGGCTTCAGGCCCCGGCGACACCGAGYTGCCTGTGCTGCCTGCACTGCTGGAGCAGCCGCGCTGCTGCTGCCGGCGGTTACGTAAGGAAGCCTCAGAGGCGAGCGCCGGCTCCCAGTCCCCGGCGACTGCAGGCAGGCAGAGAGGAACAACAGCCTCTCGCTGCTCGGCAGGCACGCGCGGCCCCGCCGGCAGCGGGAAGAAGATGGGTGCCGGAGCGGTGCGCGGTGGGAGGATGCGGGAGGATGCTCTCTGCTCAGTCACCGAGCAAGCCGTGGGGACAAGCCCCAGTCCCCAGCCCCAGTCCCCAACCCCAGTCCCCCAGGGGCTGGGGACACTGCAAGGATGGGGAGGGATGGTACCTGGCGAGGGGAAACGGTGGCAGTGGAGGGGGCAGCCCGAGTCCCACGTCGGCCGGATCCTGCCTCCCTGCTCCGAGAACAAAGGGCTGCGCTGCAAAGGCTCCGGCGGCCACTTAATTACCAGCGGGACTCGGCGGCTCAGAGCAGCCGAGCTGCCACCCGAGTCCCGCAGAGCAGGGACGGGAACTCCCCTGCTTTAAATAATCAGAGGAGCATCAAGCGGCTGTTTTGAGAGCCGGTGTGGTGGGGACACGGGGTGGTGGAAGAAAACCCCGAGCCGCTCCGGTTTGCCAGGCTGGAGCAGCAGGGCAGGCAGCGGGGCAGCACCCACGGCAGCCGGGGAGACGGGCCAGCGGGACACAGCGCAGGGAGATCACCGACACGGCACGGGGGGGATCACCAACACAGTGTAGGGCGTCTGTCGAGAGGATGCCAGGCACACACAAAAGCCATCTCATTATCTCCTAATTAGTGCCTTGCCAGCTCCTGCAATTAACACCCATGCAAACGGCTGTTGTTGAGGTAAACAGAGTTAGCAGCACCCTAGAGAGCTGGGGGCCCTGGCAAGGTGCAGACCACCCATGGGCATACACCGAGGAGCAGGTGGCCCCGGTGCTGAGCCCGGGAGGGTCGGACCCACCTTCCCGAGTCCCTCGGCTGCTCTGGGGATGCCTGCGAGGGCTGGGCAGGGTGCTGTCGCCCTCGCTGCAAGGCTGCCCTGCACCTTGCAGAGAGTAGCACGGCAGCAGCAGGACCTTGCGAGGCTGGTGGCACTGCCCAGAGCATCCCAGGGGAGCGGGACATCACCCAGCACCGCGCGGCAGGAGCACCCACGTTCCGCAGGGAGAGGAGGAGAGACTTTCTCCTGAGCTCAGCCCGTGACTYGGGAGCAGCCGGGGTTGGACTCCAGGCTCCGGGTCCTGCCTCGGAGGTGGCTGAGCCACACGCCCTCCTGCACAGCGCAGGCTGGCAAGGTGTTTATTCAAAAGTCGTCTCCTTTAGAAACATCAAAGGAAAGCAATCGCCCAGGTCTTAAATGGCCTTTCTCCAGCTGACCCAGAAACATGGATCAAGAGCTGTCTCATCCCTTAATTGAGAAGTTGGTGACTTTGAATCTTTATTAAAGAGCTTTGGTGAATTCACAGATTAAGGGCACAACCGGCCACTGCGATCATCCAACCTGACTCCCTGCATACCACGGCCAGAGCAACCTCGCCCCGCAGTCGCTGCTCCCCAGGGAGCCCTTGCCGGGCTCTTGCCAGGCTCTTTGCGCTGCTGCGGAGTGAAAACTGAAATAAAACCAGAACCGCGCTGGAAACCAGGAGAGCCCCAACCTGCCTGCACAGAAACAACCCATTTCTGGGATTTTTTCCAGCTTCGGATGCTGGAAGGAATGGGCAGGGCTGTGGGGGGGTCRGAGTGCATGTGCCCCCTCCCTCCCTCTCCCTGCAGGTCACCTCTGCCTCCCCGACTGCCCGTCGTCCCATGCCAGGGGATGCTCTCCAGCAGTGCCAGGAAATCAGGGGTGTTTTCAGAGAGGAGGGCTGGCAGGGCACAAGGCACCCGCCTCCCCGCACCGTGGTGCCGCCCGTGGGGCAGTGGGAAGGGGCTGCGCGGCCGCCGGCGGAGCAGGGCTTCCCTGGGAGGGTGCGGARCTGCCAAATCCCGAGGAAAAACGAAGCTAAGGAGGAGACGGCACATTCCTCAATGTACTATTTCTGCCTGCTGTGGATTATCATGTTTCAAGCTAAGGAAAACAGAAGGGGGGGATGCTACTACAAATGCCTGAGAGAGGGGAGCAGCAAAGGAGCTGCACTTTCCCCTCCAGCGAGCAAAGACAGGCAGGAGAAATCCCCAGCCCAGCTGATTCCCAGGGGCACAGATGGAGCAGAAAACAACCCAAGACCCTGCTCGGCTGCTAAGGGTTCAGGCGGCCCCGAGGGGGATTAAGCCCCAYGCTGCCCATCTGGGTTGGTGTTTGCGCCCGACGCCAGGCCTGGCCACAGAGCAGCGGCGTGCACGGGTGTGCACACGCACACACACACACACACGTACACCCCCCCCCCGTGGCACGGCGAGCCATGGCCGGCAGACTGAGTGATGCTGGTGCATCTTCCCCATGGTGGGGAGCAGCCCAGGGCGGGCATGGCTGCCGGCACTCTCGCAGCAGCCGGCACCGGGTGCAGCCGCTTCATCCCGGAAACGCCAGGCATGGAGCTCACCCTCCTGCCTGCTCCTGCCCGTCCCTCCTCTCCCTCGTCCCCGCCAGCCTGGTGGCTGCTCCCACTGGTTTCTATGGGAACTCGGCAGGAAAACACGGTTTCCAGCAGCACCGGCCCCGGCAGCCCTAACCCAGGCGGCGAGCTGCCCCATCATGGGGTTTGCCCGGGGGACCCCTGTGCCTGGCCTTGCCCAGGAGGGCAGGGACCCCTCGCCACAGCCCCCTCTCCCCAAGGGGACAGCCAGGGACGTGGGCAGGGTGATGGGGAGCTCGGAGCCAGGATGGTGCTGGTGGCCCAGTGCAGCGGGATGGGTGCCACGGCCCGATGGGCTCCCCAGCATGGGCTGGGGGTGCTGGGGCTGSTCTCCCCCCAGGCAGGCTCCAGCTGAGGCAGCCAGAGACTGTCCAGAGGGGACAGGCTTTGCACTCACCATGTGATTTTTAGCAGACGCTCAAGAATTTTAATGCCTCAGCCACCCCCTCTCCAGGAGTCCTAATCCCAGCTCTGGCTCCCCGAGGGGCTGGCTCGGGGTGGGCGATGGGGCCAGGTGTCCCTCAGCCATGGCTTGTGCCAGGCGGAGGAGGGCAGGATGCTCCCTCGGAGCCATGCGGGGAAGCCTCATCCTCTCCTGGCAGAGTGAAGGGGACAAGAGGGACTGGTGCAGATCGGAGTGGGACAGGAGCTCTCCTTCCCCGTGAGGAAATGCCAGCGGGGTTCCAGGGAAGGAATCAGAGTGGCTGCATGCACAGCCCAGTGTGTGTGCACGTGTGTGCACACACATGTGCGTGGCTGTGCACCACAGGATGAGCCATACTGGGAGCGACAGTGCGGGGAGCAGCAGTCCCAGCTCCTGCCCTGCGCTCAGCCCCGGGGATGCACAGCGGGATGCACAGCGGGATGCAGATGCTCTTGACGTGGAAAAGTGGGAGAAACCAACGGGTGCTGCTGATTCCTGGCTGCAGAGCAGCACGCAGCGCCGCAAACAGCCTCGCCTGCCTAGAAGGACGTCTCCCCCAGCAAATGCCACCCTGGTCCCCTCTGTGCCCAGTCCCTGGCAGGTCTGCCTGCACCCCTCCACACCCCSGGATGGCCACGCACCTCCTCCCCGCTGCAGCTTCCCTCCCGCCTCCCCGCACAGAGGGATTACACAGCCGCTCCAGCAGCCATCTGGAGGGGGGAGCCAGCCCCCCGTGCCCAAGGGACAGTGGCGCACGTCACAGGCGGGATGGTGGGGCCAGGCGATACGGATCGAACCGTGCACATGGGACTCGGCCCTCCCACGCCACAGCACAGCCCTCGGAGGATGGCAAAGACCCTGCAAAGAGGTGATRGAAGGGCTGGACCTCCCTCCACAGAGGGGCACCACGGCTGGAGCTGGGGTCCCCACCAAGTCCCGGGGGAGGATGGCCGGTCCAGCCCCTTCCGCTGGGGTTTAATAAACTTGTGGCGTATTTAACATGCCCCATCATGTGATGAATCAGACCCTGTTCCCTCMGATCTAACAGCGGCGCAACAAAGCTGCGATTGACTGTTCAGGGTAGCGGCTGCGGCTCACGCGCTGTCTCCGGCACCGCCAGACACCTCGATGCAGGGGGGGCCAAGCAAGCACACAGCATCTCGCAGGCAACACGCATCCCCGAGGTGGTTCGCTCTTGCTCTCTGCTGAGGGGGGGAGGCTGGCTCTCTGCTAAAAAGCAGGCAGCGAGATGGGAGCCGCAAAGCCCAGGGAAGCACTCGGGTCCCTGGGAAGCGCCAGATGACATCTCGGGCTCCATCCATCACAGCCCGTCCTGGCTGCAACCTCACCAAAGCGCCCAGCCATGGGGACCAGCCCTGGCATGCAGGGTTGGGGGGTCTGGCCCATCCAAGCCCCCGGTCACGATCACGGGGGTTTGGGGGTGCTGAGCCAGGGCTCCAAACGCCAGGTCTCTCCCGAAGCCTCGCTGCTGCCCACCGGTGTACGGAGTCGGGTCCAGGGAGGGGGTCCCGGGGGACCTCAGCCTGCAGCTGCGGGGTCCAGGGACACGAGCCAGCACATAGCACACAAACACGCCACGGGGACAGCCCAGAGGGTCCCCACTTCTCAACGAAAGCGTGGCAGGAGGGGCGGGGGGGGGGGCAGGGGGAGCCTGGCCCCCGGCCCCTCGGGCAGCCGGGAGGTGCTGGCCCCCGCAGCGCACCCTGCTCTGGCCATGGGGCGCGCTCAGGGCACCCCGGGGGGGCTGCGACCCCCCCCCCCCGGCTGGAGCACAGGTCCCCCCCACCCTTCCCGAAGAAAGCACCCCCTGCACAGCTCGCTCCCCTCCTGCCTGCCCCATGGCACACGTCGCCGATGGGGGGGATGCTCTGCC
>JAYKAV010003266.1:3427420-3471653 GCA_035582835.1 Phoebastria nigripes | reverse complement strand
GCCGCGCCTGCCGCCCCCGCCCCGCCGCCCCCCCCCCCCGCATCCCTGGGGGAGCTGCCTGGATCATGCTGCCAGCCTGCATCCCTTGGGGGTTGCAGCCGGGACTTGCGCTCCCCCCTGCATCCCAGCATCAGGGGGACACCCCAGACCGTGCTCCCCTCTGCATCCCGCATCGTTCTGGGCAGGGGAGCCCATTAGTTCCCAGCCAGGCCCATGGGACCCACTGCAGCGGGTCAGGCAGCACCCCCAGGCTCTGCACCCCAGGGAGAGCTGCCTGCAGGGAGAGGATGCAGCACCCGGAGGATGGGCAGCAAAATAGCTCAACAACCACAGCTTGTTCTCTGGAGCACAAAGGCCACCACTCGGTCCCCCCGGCCATGCCAAGGGCCAGCGATGGCTCAGGCAGGGCTGCCAGGACCCTTCCCCAGCCCTGCTTAGGCCCCCAGCCCTGGCCCAGTGGCAGGGTGACTCCCGGTCTGTAGAGCTGGGAGCTCACAGAGGCGCTGGGGAGCTGCAAACTCCAGCCCTACAGCAATGGCACCGTGCCTTGGTCTGTGGCACTGCTCTACTTCTGCCTGCCAGAGCTGCCAGGCACCACAGCCGGGACCCTGCCTGCACCCAGCCCACATGGCCGGAGGCTCAGACCCTGCAGCACGCAGGGACCCTTCATCCTCTGCAGCCGAGCTGGCGTGGGGAGGGACATGGGCTCTCCAGGAAGGAAAAACTGGCGGCTGCCCTTGATCCTATAATCCCCCCATTAGCCACACGGCATTAGGTGCTGGCGAGGGGGTTGGCTTTCACTGGATGCTCTACATCCTGCATCTTTCCCTCCTCCCCCGCGCAGCAATGGGCGAGATCCTCCCTCCCCTCCCTCCCTGCCAGCCCACAGCAGAGGGACCCCCGCGTCCCCAAAGTTACACGTTGTGCCTGTGAGTTGTTCTCTCTCCAAGGTCACTGTCCCCAGCCATTCCCCTGCTCCACAGGCAGCAGGGACCCGCTGGGGCGGCTCTACACCCCACTGCCCTCCTGCTGCCCAGGACAGCCCTGAGAGCGGAAAAACAGCCCAGGAAGCCCATGAGCAACTGGGGAGCTGCRCTGCTTTTGGGGGAGCCCCCCCAGCCTAGCCAGGCAGCCCTAAGCACCAGCCATGTGTGCACCCTAGCCAGGCTGGGGGCCGGTTGTTCCCTGCTCCCTTGCACAGACAAGAGGTGCATGGTGCTGCCGCATCTGCTCCCAGCCGCATCTCAGCCTGAAGGCACAGACACAGTGGGGCCTTTTCTTCTGCAGGCAGAGAGCTGGAGGCAGGAGTGGGGTGGGAAAGATCCCTTTTACTAGCAGTGCTTCCCTGCGGGAGCACCCAGCTGGGGCACAGGGCTGGGTGCTGCCCTCCCACACCCTGGGCTGGCAGAGGCAGAAGGGTGCCCAGCATCGCACGGAGCCAGCGGGTCCCTTCCCCACAGCCGGGCCCCGCACACGTGTGCAGCAACGTGCAGGGCATGCACCGCTGCGCCAGCCTCAATGCCACCTTGTGGGTGCTGTCGCAAAGGCAGGAGCCAGCGCAGCCGGCGACAGCCAGGGCTGGGGGGAGCAGCTCCTGGTCGGAAGCCCCCACCTCCAGCCCTGCCCCTCTCCCTGCTCAGCTGTGGCGTTCCCAGCTGGCATGGTGCACAGGGAACCACGAGCACGGATAATATGTTGAGGACACAGCGACAGCCGACTGCGGGGGAAGACGGTCCCTGCCATGGAGAAGCATTGCAGACATGCTGCAGGCACGTAGCTCGAACCTGACCGGGAGGTTCGCCACCGCAGCCCTCGCCCAGCAAGCCCCACTCCCGGCGACGTTTGTGGCTGCGCGACTCAAACACGGGGCTGATTCAAGGACACCTTGGCTCTGCTTGACAGATTAGACCGAATAATCCCAGCGCTTTGCTCCAGCCCTCAGCCCACCTTGGGATCTTTGCTCTCGCCGGGTTTACTGCCGTCTGAGCACACAGAGAAACCTCCGTGCGTGCCAGATAAGGATGGGCTCAAAGATCCCGTCTGAAACACCCTCACCCAGCAGGACCTGGAGCCCTGCGCCAGGCGAGGCGAGGCGAGACGGCGGCGGCAGCCTGCAGCTCAGCCTGTCTAGACACCAACATCACCCCGCCAGGGTCCCGGTTCCTGGACTGGAGGCAGGGAG
This sequence comes from Phoebastria nigripes, assembly GCA_035582835.1. Lineage (NCBI taxonomy): Eukaryota > Metazoa > Chordata > Aves > Procellariiformes > Diomedeidae > Phoebastria > Phoebastria nigripes. The sequence continues at coordinate 3,469,471 of JAYKAV010003266.1, read as the reverse complement.
GGGGCAAGAGGCAATGGGAGACAACCCGCTGGGATGAACCGGGGCTCTCGGAGCAACGCCTCGGGCCAGATCCTCACCAAGTTACGCTCCTGTTGCATTCACCCCAGCTAGCGCAGCCAGCTCTGCACTGCATGCCCTGGGCAGTGCATGCCCTGGGGACCCTTTGCACCACTGAGGTCCCTCCCACAAGGGCAGGGTGCTGCAGGGCCCTGGAGAAAGTCCCCACCGCGCTCCGGGGGACCTTTCCCCAAGGGATGACGCAGGGCGGGGGGCTGGCTGGCTTGCCCACACCACCCTGGAGCTCCCAGAGCCCTCAGAAGAGACATTTGTRTCTGAAACAGTAACTTGGCACAGGAGCTCCCTTGCGCGCAGGGACGGGGCGAGATTCACCTGCCCCAGCAGCGCCGGTTGCAGGATCCGGGTGCAGGACATAGCCCAGAGCTGGGTCTGGTCCCTGCTAACAGGGACCGCCACGGCCACGCAGGGACAGGTAACTCCAGCCTGGCCTCACTGTGCTATGCTGGCATGAGCTTTAGCCCTCTGCTAAAGCTCGCCGTGCCCGAGTACGCAGGGCTCGCTCACCACAGCATCCAAGCAGCCTCTGAGACATGGCCCTGCACATGTCTACCGAACCCGACATGCTGCTTTCTCTCTTGCCAGCGGGATCTCCAGGTTTGTTCAGCTGCTGGGACCGCGGGACCATCACAGCCACATCCAGAGCAGCGTGGGACAAGCCAACAGCAGGGCCATGGGCACCCACCCACCCACCTGCCTGTCCACCCAAGCCCGACATGCACCAGCAGCACGGACCCTGGCCCCATCCTCTAGCAACTGCTATGCTCCAAAGCCTCCCAAACCACATCTTTACTGCCCTGGTCCTCCACGAGGCTGGACTACAGCAGCCTGCACTGCACTCGCAAGCATTTCGGTAGCAGCTGCCTCTGGGCAGAGACAAGCCCAGGGAGCAGCATCCTCCGAGGGTGCAATGGTGCTTGCGAGCAGGAGGCAGAAACTTCTTCCCCCAGTCCCTTCTCACTTACTTGATGAAGTAGAAGCCCCCGTGCAGTGTGGTGTCCACCTCCCAGCCTCGGGGCAGCCCTGGAAGGACAGGGCAGAAGCAGTGGTCACCCTCCCTTGCCCCGCACCACCCCTGCCCTCCCCACCGGCACCCTGCTGCGGGCTGGGGTGTTGCACCGGAGCAGAGTGCTTGCCCGAAGGATCTGCTGCCGGATGGTTAGCAATGCTTGGTGTCACACCAAGGCCCCACTTCACCAGGAGGTAACTGCAGAGGAGACCCCCCTCGCAGGAGGCAGCACTAGAAGGGCAGGAGCGCACGGGCAGGGAGCCGTGGGACAATCATGACACTCGTGGGGTGCCGCGTCCTGCCGTTGTCGGCTGTCATGCGCTCAAACTGTGTTTTTAAAGCAGCTTGGGTCCCCTCCCCATCAGCGACAGGTCTCAGACACCACAGGGAGTCTCTCTGCGGAAGGAGACTCTTAAAAGCCCCCCGAGAACATCTCTCCAGCTAGAATCCTTGTGCCCGAGAGATGCAGCATCACCTCGCACGTCATTCAAAGTTCCCCAACCCTCCCCAGCTGCAAGGCAGCTCCTGCTCACTCAGCTTTTTGGGGTCTCCATTGCATTTCTGGAGGATTTCACTCCACACCTCCGGATTCTGGTCAGTGTCTGGGGAGGGCAGAGAGCAAACGTAGAGACCTGGGAGCTGTCCCTTACCGGCGCAGGAGAAGTGCCCGCTCTGGATGGAGTAGCCTGTGCTGGGGTGCACCCAGCTCGTGGACTTGGTCTCATCRCTGCAAAAGAGGAGGAGTGGGGCTGTCAGCACCCGCGGGGGCCCAGGGAGCCCCTTCCCATCATTGGGGAATGGTCTTTGCAACACGGGTGACTTTTCCAGCCAAAGGAATGGAAGGACGGGATTTTAGGGAAAGAGGGGAACAGCATCCACCAGGCTGGGACAGCGGTGAGCCCCGAGGAGAGAGAAGTGGGGGAAAGGAGAGACGACCGTGTGCGATAGGAAAGCAGCCAGACGCAGAGGCTTGCGGGGGGGGGTACACCTTGTTCCCAGCCCAGACTAAGCCCCGCACACCCTGCAGCCCCCCCCAGCCATGCACYCAGCTCCCCCCGCACCCCAGCTTAAACCCCATCCCCATGGCAGCCCCCACTCCGCACGAGCGGCCAGGCAGGACCGTACTTGATGAAGAAGACGCGCCCGTCCCCGCAGACGCCGTAGGTCCACCTGCCCGGCAGGTCCAGCCAGTCGATGTCATCCGCCATGGGGGTGGCGGTGGGGGGGCTCAGGCGCAGAGCAGCCCCGTGCTGCGAGGAGGGACGGCACCCGGCTCGGGAAGTGCCAAACAACTCCCGGTCCCCCCAGGAGCAAACACTTGCTCAGCTCAGACCTTCCACCCAGACTCTGTTTGCTGCAAATAACCAAGGAGGGAGGGAAAAAAAAAAAAATCCCAACCAAACCCATCAACTTAACCCTCTCGGAGCCGGGCTGCCACCCTGCCTGCGAGCCGGGGTTCAGAGGGCATCCTCCCAGCACCACAGCACGGCTCTCCAAATGACTCTTCAGGGCTAGCCTGTCACAGCTTCCTCCACTGCCTACTCAGTGTAATTACCGTCAATTAACTCGGGGTGAGTAATTATGGAGTTGTTACTTCCCTCTCCTGTTCATTTTAAACAATGTCAAATTCTTCTCCCCGTCTGATCTCGCAGCCAAGCCGAGGCAGTATGTAGGGCACCCTGATGATTATCTGCAGTGCTTTCGGAGCTGCCCAATGGGTATTTTCTCTCTGCTTGTTCTCAGCCGTCAATTAAATGTCTTTTAAGGGGAAAGGTGGGGTCTGGGAGGCACCTGGGCTGGGTGACTGTGAAGGAGGCAATTGCCCTCGTGTCTCAGCGGCGCCTTTGCAAAGCTTCTCATTGCACAAGGAGAAAGATGCTGGTTCAGGAGAGGCCTGAGAAGTGGAAAGGAAGGAGCTTGGTCCCCAAAGCAGGGAGGAAGGAGCTTGCCCTGCTAAGCTGAAGCGYGGTCCCCCCATCAGAGCAGTTCCCTGCCAGGATTTGGGGAAACCAGTTCACCTGAAGCCTCGGGAAGGCTCTTCCTATAGTTCTTTGAACCACTGGGTAGGAAAAACACGTCTGGTTAGTCCCAGCGAGCCTGTCAGGAGAGCATCCGATGGGACCCCAGCGTAGCAGGGACCGATGTCACGGTCCTGGGCATCAGTTCACCTGGAGAAGCTCCATTTTGTGGGAGAAATGCTTGGCTGCAAACTCTGGGCCAAGCTCGTGTCCTGCCTGTGCCACGGCCGTGACTTGAGGACTGCACAGGTGAGCATGTGCTCAGACCCCCATGCTTGCAGCCCCGGGGGGGGCTCAGAGCATGGCTCCCCAGGATTATGTTATGCATTGGCTTTTTGCAAGATTGGGCTTTTTGCCTGGGTTTGGGCTGACCGGGGATAGCGTTACACCAAGCCTGCCTGCCCCAGTCAGGTTACGGTCACGCCAGGGCGGCCGGGGAGTTGCCACCCTTATCACGTTACCATCTGTGAACCCGGCTGCAGAGCCAAACGACAATCACCGCCCGATTAACGACCACGGGAACTCCCGGGGCTTTGATGCTGCGATGCGCCCTGAGATTGGGGAGGTCACGACATGACCCTGAGGGAAGCAGCTCCGCTTCCCCTGCCTCCGCGGCCACGCAGGGTCTGCACACGGGAGCCAAACCGCAGTGAAGAAATCCTGGAGCTTAATGCTCGTGGCCAAACCTTGGGAGCACACGAGCAGCTCGGTGTGGTGGTGCTTCAACCCAGGGAAACTCAACCTGGGAGCCAGGACATGCCACTCCTCACCTAAAATAGGCATCTGTGGACAAAGCTGCCACGTTAAACTGTTTCCATCGTGGTTTTTGGGGGGGGGAATCCCCACAGCCAGCCCTGGCTGAGAGATGGCTTGTGGCACGTGCTGGCTCAAGGCAGAAATAGTTTTATAAAGTCAAACGTGGCAAGAGGTCTGTTCCTAAAGCTGCCCTAATCCTATTTCAGCACTGGGGGAGGCACTGCGGGGATAACCACGGCGCTCCTGGAAACGGGTCCTCCCAGCCCCCCTGCCTCTGCAGCCGCTCGCAGACGGGGTTTTCTTTACTGGGAGCAGCCTCTAACCTGAGTCACGGCTCACACACGGCATTACTCCTCACCCAAACATTTCGGGGACCTGGGTCCGTGAGCAGCTCCAGGCACCGCTCCCGAGACTCCTCTGGAGATCTCCCCATCGCACAGCTTTTAGGACTGAGCTTTCAAAACCGATGCCAATTTATTTATATGAATGTGAAACAGAAACCTTAAGAGAACCAGAACCGAACGAGCCTGCCCTGCAGTCCAAGAGTTAGGAGCTCACTGTGCATGGCCCTCACCTTCCAGCCCAGGGCAAAACCTCTCTGATTACTGCAGAGTTATTCCCACACGTACTTCGAGGGTATGCGGGATCAGGGTCCATGCCAGATAAGCTCATCTGATCTTAAAAAGATTTCCTTCCTTCTCTAGTAACCCCGGGGAAGGATGCGTTTCCCTGACCATACATATTCTCAGGGTCCCCCTCGCTTGTCCATGGCAATCACAGGGGACCGACTCATCAGACAATAACATCAGAAAGGAGAAGGAGCTGGCGCAGCCCCCGGGGTAAATAACGCTGAGGTTTTTGGAGGGCTTTGCAGGACCTTCAGCCAAGAATCCCAAGCAGCTCCAGGCTCTCTTCTGCCAGGTAAATAAATCAGCTTTTATTGCTTTCCACAAGAGAATTTTTTCCCCTATTTCTTTATATCTTAATCCAATGGAAATTCAAAGGGGAAATACCAGTGGGGCTTTTTGTTTTCATTTGGTTTAAAATCCTTTTAAAAGCTCCTTGTTCACAACCATCCAGGTCAGGGAGAAAGGGGACAGCAAGCAGGCACGCACCGAGGTTTTCTTCGCAAAACCACCCGTATTCAGTGTTTCTACTGATGGTCCCACGGAGGCTCCCACAGCATCAGGCACCGCCACCTCTGCCCCGTGCACCGTGTCCTTCCTTTGGCGGGGACACGGAGGGACAGGGAAGCCATCGGTCTCCCATGGGACCATCCTGAAAGCAGAAGCCCACCAGTGGGGAAATGGATTTGCATTGGGATCAGGCACAGGGAGGAGACGGAGAAGCTCAGCAGATGTATTTGCAACAGYAAAAAACAGTCCCAGCACATCAGCCATCTTCTGGAGACACACGGCTGCTGGCAATTCCAGGGGCACCAGGTCACCCTTGTGCATGAGATGTTTGTTTGGGCAGAAGGATTTCGCTTGCCAACATGCCAGGAGCAGCCCGGCACCATGGTCCCCACAGAGCAGCCACTGGCAGCCACCTCCTCCTACATCCACGCAGCGCCGAGCCTTCGCTTCGAGCCACGGTGGGACCGTGCGGAGAACAAAAGGCAAAGGGAGCAAAGCACGCGGAAAAGGGCTGCGCTGGGTGAGCAACGGCGTGACACAGGCACCGCTGTGGCTTAGTTGTGGTCAGAGAGGACGTCTGGCCCCTGCAGCCCGTCGTGGGTGACCTGCCCTGCCGAGGAAGGCAAACAAAGGCTGAGGAAGTTCCCTGCGTGGAGCACTCATGGGTCAGATGTTAGGAATGCCACAAAACTGGGCGTTTCTGCACAGAAAGGGATGGTTATTGCACTTGCCCCACATTCACTCATCTCGCTCCAGAGCAAGGCGTCAGAGCACCTTCGGGCCACCGCGGAAGGATGGGTGGGAGGGGGCTCCACAGGGAGGACAGCCGGGGGACCCACTCGGCCAGAAGCACCTTGGGGTGGCGGTGGCCCCGGCAGCGTTGCCGGCTGCGAGTCCCGTGCTGCCGTACGGTTCTGGCACCATCTCCTGGACAAAAGCTTCCCCAGAAAGAAGACCAGAACTGCAGTTGCAGAGCGAGTCGGCCAGGGGCTTCCACCGGACCCAACCTGATGCACCCCGAGATGCATGTTGTGTCCCCTCCCTGCCTGTTAATACACAACAGTCTGCAGTCTCCCCCCCCGTAACTTCAAGCTGTTACCTCCTCCCTCCCCTTTACTCCACACACTGCCCATCCAACTGCTCAAAGGCCCCACCTGGGAGCCAGGCTGGGGACACGATGGCCATCGCACCACCGTGCTTTGCAATACCGGGGCAGGCAGGAGCACACTGCTCCCTCTTGGCTTTCCCAGCTCAAGCACAGGGACCAGTAATCACCTCAAGCGAGAGGGAGTTGCTAAGCAAAAAGCCTAATTGCTTCATATTCTTTATGTCTGGTTGTAAACTGCTTGTAATTTGATAGATGGTGCCAGGGAACGCTGCTGCCGGGAGCACTGGTGGGTGCTGCTCTGTGGATCCTACCGGGCTGGTATGCTGGAGCCCAGACACCCAGATTGCTAGCAGATGTTTAACAGCCTTTTATCACCCATCTGAGTAACACATTTACCACCAGGCACAGCAACCCACTGCTCCCATATCCACCCCGAGAACTCCAAACCCATGTACAGCTCGTTACCATAGCTCCCACCAGCCGGCATGGGAGGAGGCATGGAAAGGTGCCAGCATAACATCCCCCCAGCTCTAGAAGTGAAATCTTTCTAACCTGCTCCTGCTTCCCCTTTGCCAGAAGCCTTGCTTAACCTCAGATCTGGCCTAAATTATCTCAGCAACCTGAAACGGCAAGCCTAAAACAAGAAGCCTGGTGCATGAGAAGGAAAGGGAAGAAGGTGCTGAATCCAAATGCCCCCAACTGGGTCTTTGTTTCTTCTCAGCACAAAGTCCCTGCGAGAGACCTGGGACCGTATCCCAACTGCTCGCAGCCAAAGGCTGCTCTTGCATGCAAAAGGGCTGCAGTCGGTAGCTATTTTCTGTTTCTGATGAGGTGCCTTGTCTCTTGGTGACGGGGAAGGAAGCTAGCTGGCATTTCCCACAGGGCAAGGAGCCACTCACGCCGGGCTGTCACACAGCAGCGGGGTAGGAAGAGCTGCTCCAGAGCAATGTTAAACATGCTGCTTCCATTACACAAACCTCCACAGACCCATCGAGCATCAAAGCCCTATTTTCCAAGCAGGACCTTTCTTTGCCCTGCTCTGTATGTATCAGTTATTCTTTGTGGCAGCTATCTTCCCTAAAGACAGGCTTTTAGATTTAGCTTAAGATAGCACCATCCGATGTGCTCCTACAGCTGGGGCGGCTACAAAGCAGCCAGCGTTTTTATTGCTAACAGTCTTATCGTGAGCATTAGCAGGAGGGGCAGATGGATGCCTCCTGCTAATGGGCTCTAATACTTTATACCCTCAAGACTAATGGACAGCTTTTACAAGACTTCATTTCCCCACCACCACCACACACGCTGAAATAAACCTTGGATTATACCCGAGTTACAGCCCATCAGGTCGAGGCCGTGCAGCTGGAAAGCAGCGGACTCTCCCCAGAATTGCAATCACGTCGTGATTCACACTGTCATTGCCTTCTCCTGCCTGCCAGTTTCAGAAGAAACTTGCTTTTGTGGGACCAAACCAGCTCTGCAGCGATATTAATTTGCAAATGGCATTTTAGTGGACGCAGTCAGTAGTGACTACAAAAATAGCAGCTTATTTACTCCCCRTGTGCTTTGCTGACAAACAAGTTCTTAAGTCCCGTGGAGAAGACACAGCTACCAGAGCAAGAACAATTCTACTCTAACACAGATGAATTGTCAACTAAACTCCAACTGCAGACCTCAGTGCTGATAGAATAAAGAAATCCCAGCAGGATTTCTACATTCCAGATGGCATCTGGATGCACTGCAGATACACAGAAGCTTTCATTTCGCACACTAACTATATTTCTTTAAGCTATCTCACTGAATAAAGAGAAGTGACAATGTTCATTTTTAAGGCAGATTTTAGAGCCAGCAGAACAGGTGACTATGACTTTTAAAAACCACTGCGGTTCATAATTATTATGTTCACTATGTTCAGCTTTGTTCACTATTTTAAACAGAGTATTGCAGGAAGTTCAGACACTGTTTTTCCTTGACTAGTCCAGCAGTTTTCTACCCATGATACTCTTACAGAAACAAATACTGCACAATGGTGTTTTAGAGATGCCCAGACAAGATGCAAGCACAGGGTGAAACACGGCTTGTGCTGCAAGGCAGGAGCAAATACTATATAGTACCATTCCAGTACTGAGCTCTAAGCAGCACTTTTCTTTAAGGCATAAACTAAACAACGAATAACTTGAAAGCTCTCCCCCCAAAACTACAAGAGTTGTGATCTCTAGAAGAGGTGTGACCAACCCACGGCCCTTGAACTCATTCCAGAGATTCCTATGCCATGACCATGTCACACGCAGAGCAGAGCTACCCGTGACACTCGTCACCAGTCTCGCTGCTCCGGAGGAAGTTCATCAGCAGGGTTTTGGCTGAGGCCAAAATCCTCACGCCCAGCCAGGCCAGCCTCATTTCTCAGTAAGCTCCTGGGAACCCCTAGAAAAGCTGATCTGTGCCTGCAGACCACTCCAGGCACCTTCGGCCCTTTGAGGTATGAAGCCCACGTCTTGTTGCCGCCCTGGTCGGCACCCGCAGCAGCGCAGTGCTTCCAGCCTCCTTCTTCCCACCCAGCAAATTGCTGCCGACCCAACCAGCCCCAGCACAACGCCCCGGAGAGCACCCAGCTCCTGCGAGGCATTCTAGCTTCACACTCGTGGAAGACTGTGCCAAAATTATGGTATTCCCTAGTCTAAAAACCACRGAGTGCTAGACGCAGCTTTACACAACAAAAAAATCCTTCATTAAAAATAATTATGCTGGATAATGCTATGCAGGATTAAGTGTCACTGGGCATTGCCAACTTCCTATGCTCTCGCGTATTCTGAGCGCCTTACCAAACATTTTACTCCAATTCATTAAAACATAAACAAGGGAACAAATCATTCACTGCATTATAGGCCAACGCTACACGGCAAAATACAGGGAAGCGTTCTGGCTCTTCTCTAATGGAAGAAAGATCAGATGTTTGGCACCTTMGAGTCACTTCTACTCACAAGGTGACAGCTCAAATTTGTTTCAGTGCAAAGCCTGAAAATACTTCAAAAAACCCYCTGAAATACCTTCAAAACCATGCAGTATTCATATTTAAAGTTATGCTAACCAGTGAGGAAACTAAAACCAAATCTCAATACACAGCTTCAATTAGGGCAACAAAACATTAACATCCCTGCTTACACCAAGCCAACACCTAATTTGAATACAAGTGATTGCACCTCCACACTTTGTATTTTAGTTTAAAAGCTTCATCAGTGCAAGGAGCCCTTACGATCACGCAGAGTTACTGGTTCRGAAAGAAATTCACAGGGGAGAGCGCCTGCTTCTAAATTACCATAACCTCCTCTGAAACAACAAATGTGATAAAAAAAAAATTTAATATTCTCATAAAGCTTAACATACATGCACAAATCGTGCTTTTGCAGTTACCTGACACCTCCCGTAAGTTCTTTCAAAGAAAAACAATTTGGCATTATCTTGCAAATATCTTTATTACAATTTACAGATTAGTTCTGAATAGTTTTATTATGTACAGAAATATAACTTTAGATATAAAAACCCAACAAACTCGACACAAATCAATTAAAATCTGTATAAAGCCAATGTTGAAGGTTTTCTAACTTTCTCTAAATTATACAAAAATAAAATCTGATAATTACAGTTTTGATTTAAAGTTCAACAAGTGTTATTTTTACTGTCTCACTCAAAGCACTTACACATGTACACATCCTGTATGACCATTTTAAGATATGTTATAGGGAAAACAGTGACAACCAAGCTGAGCTTGCTTTTAAGACGATGTTTATGGTGATGAATTTAGTGTTAATTTCCTACCACCTTACATTGGATACTTTGAAAACATGAGATTTGAGAGGGGGGAAAAGCTTACCCAAGCACGTATGTTTCAGTGAGAAGCAGCAGTGTTAGAACAGAGTGCTTGACACACTGCAGGTTGGAAAAAAGTAATTTCTCAAATGTTAGAAGCACTTTGGAAGTGGCAGTTTTTAATCTAGTTTACATCCAATTTGTCAATTCTGCTCGTTTCCAGCTGTAGCCTTTTCCAAGCCTCTGCAAACAGTGGATCAGTATCTGCAGGTGTTAATTCACACCACTCTAAAGCTTCTTACAAGCACCAGTACATCAAGTGAGTTGTCCAGAGTAACTGAAGCACCAACAAGTTCTCCAAGATCGAAGAAACTAGGAAAGTCATGGAAAAATGACTATAGCATATTTTACCAAGAGCAATGAACAGCACTTTTACTTATCAGTCACACTCGGACCACGAAGTCAACAAATTTTCTATTGTAATTCTACATTTATCATCCTGCATGCTTTTTCCTAAACTAAAAAGCAGAACACCTGTTATCAAATATGATACAGGAAAACAAACTCCTAAAAATTAAAAGTTATTTCACAGGATTTGAAGGCATGATTAGAATTACAATTTCACAACTAAAATTATCTTTTGTAGGAAAGGAGAATCCATTTTTTTTTATGCCATGGGGATGGAAAAATAACATTGCTGCATTGCTTCCAAGTAGCCAGTCTGTAAGGCTGCTTGAGTTTTGGCTGTATTTTAAGTTTACATGACAACTCCACTGTAGTTCACAGTTAACCCTCTGAATTTCGTAATTGTAACACTTCTAACTTGCAGCAGAGAAAGGGAATTTTTAAATTCAAAGAACATACTTCATGCAATAAGAATAAAGTATAAACCCAAAAACTCTGAAATTTGAGACAGAATTAAAAGCAATGGCCAAAAAGATGGCATCATAAAGCAGAAAATTCAGTAAAGCTCTATGAAGCTCTTCTGTAATTTTCTTTCAAATAAAAATTGAAGTCATTAATGAGATGACAAATCTGAAGTGTTTTTAGGTTTCTCCCTTAAAAAAGGGAAACAATTCTAGTCAGCTGAATGAACCAAGTAGCAAATAATTTATTCACGCAACTTCATGCAAACAGATATGAATTCTTCGATGTTTGGTATTTATTCCATTGCATGACCTCATACCTGCTTGGTTAACAGCCACACAACATCCTTCAGGTCCAAACACATATCCAAATGGTGCTGCTTTTTTATTTTCGACTGAAACAACAATTGAACATTTTAAGTTAGGAACATAAATAAGGAGTGTTTTCCTTCCACTGAGGACCTCAACTTTCAGACCCCAAACGTGAAATGTTATTTTGGTACCAGATGAACAAAAGTGCAGACRCATAGAGGTATTAATACTGGCTTTTGGTAAAGAACACAGCGATTTGTAGCCTTACATTTCCGTAAGTCAAAGATAATTGTCCTTACAAGGAATATGAAGAATCCTTCACTTCAATCCATCTTCAGAAAGCAGAATCAATTACGGCAAAGTTACTCTAAGATTAACTAAAGAACTAGGGCCTAGTTCCCTTTGYGTGGCTACCTAAATTCAAACTATCAGCCACAGCCTTGATACGTACCTTGAAGCTTTAATTATCGATCAGGATGAGGCCTTTCATTGCCCTGAAAGCAAAGAAGTTTGGTGCACAAGCAGCCAACACCCTTTGGAACAGTACCGGGTAAAGGGATCATTTAAATAAAGACAAACCAAAGGGCTTGTAGTGCACCAGAGTTCCCCTGAATCCCCCAGTGTGCTAGACTGAAATATTAAGACATCAAAGCGTTACATAAACACTCAAACACTAGATTACATGCAAAACCGGGATCTTAAAAGGAAGGAATAATCTATCTGCTTTGCACAGTAAAGTTAACATTATTAGCTAACAAAACTTGAGACTTTTGTACAAGTTAGAGAAAATGGAGAACCACAAGAAAGTAGCACGTATCTCTAGAAACTTTAAATCAAAACTGCAATAACTAGGTTCTGAGCCCCATAAATATTTCCTTCAAAATAGGTTTTGCTTTTTCAAAGTGCAAAAATCCAACTTAATAGTCACCACTTCTCAACATACGGCAGACAAGGCATTTTTGGAAGGAATTTAACCTAAAGCAGTCTGTTTCTCAAGTGTTACTTAAAAGGAATGCAATTATACCACTCTTACCCTTGATGATACTCAAAAGGTTTTGTCTGGATATCAAAATGGGACAACACAGGTATATTCGTTGGCTGAATATCGACCTGGGAAAAAAGTGTTAAAATCCCACTTCTCTCCCCATTTCAAAATAGCACATGCAGCTGCCACTTCTTGTTCTGAAGATGTTCATGAGTGCTTAGGGTCACACAACTACCAGATCTTTTAAGGTGCTACAAGAGATCAACCCTCTTGTAGTAGGTTTCTTGGAGTCTCTTAAATACTCTTTGTCTATGCTCTGTTGTGAAGCAGTATCCTATGGCTTCTTCTGTTTCTTGGATACGTTTCTGGAACCTGCATCCATCTCGTGCAAGCTCTTCCCAGGGTCCTTTACGATCCTCCTCACTGCTTATGTAATACTCAGTAACTTTTTCAAGGAAGGTTACCTGGAAAAGACAAGTCATTTAGTAAAGCATTAGCCTAACACTCATGCAAAAGGAGCTTAATATTTATTTGCACATATGATTTTTTTTTTTTTTTTTAACAGAAGTTATTAAATGCCTAAAATAGCAAAAAGCCTCAGATATGCTACCAGTTCATCCTAGGTCTCTGCACCACCTAGGCCAGAGTGTATTTCACCTCTCAGCTTTAAAAGCAACCAGTTGCTGACTTCTCCCTCTACCAAAAGTAGTGCTCAAACTACTACAGTTTCTAAACTGTGGCCTAAGAGGCCTCTTTAGGCTGACGGCAGATCACACAATGTTCCCTGTGAAATAACACCCCCCCGACATCCACACTGGGTTATAACCTCACACAGATAGAGTTCAAGCAGGTTACTCAGTAGGACATGCCAGGACGCTTACTTAAGGCTAGAAATATGCTACCAGCAAACATCTCCGATTACTGAAGCTTACATAATAAAAAAAGAGGAAGAATCATTGTTCTGTAGAGTACGTAATCATGCGAGTCAGCTTGTACTTCAGCACCAGGAAAAGAAATCACACTATGCTACATATAAGGAAGCAACACTCATCACCACGTGAATGGAACAAACCCATCTATTTAGAGCTCGTATCAAATTCCAGTGTATTTAAGGTCATGCAACAAAATGAAGTCAAAGTCATGGTACTTTAAAATACGTATGAAAACTTTCACTCTTCGCTATTTTTAAGAACTATTAAGCTATTTTAAGAAAACAAAGGAACTTATAGGCTCAGGATCTAAACTYGACAGTATTTAGACTATTACTATATTAAGGATTTAAGTCTTTCTGTTCTCRAGTGATAAGCAAAAGCCAGACCATTTCAGGCTCCTACTGAATTATGTATCGCTTTTCATTTAGCTATACAAAAGGCACTAAACTGAAGGACAAACTAAGTAGCTGTCAGCATCCATCAACTCTCAGACTAGGACCAATTCTTGAAGGCAARCCAAACACTGTCATTACAGACGACTCCACTGAATTTGCCGCAGGACAGCTACTTCTGGAACGTCAGGAAAAAACGCAGGGAGGTACAAAAAACTTGCTGCTCCATTCCTACGCTTTATTAACACAGAACCCTAGTTTCACACCCAGTTCACGCTAACACAATCAGGAGTGTAGAGCAAGATTGCTTTTTGTAGTAGAGCCATCTTCCAATCCTCACAGAAAACACGAAGATAACAGTTACCCTACAGGAATAATCGGCAGTTGAGGATACAGAGCCACAAGAGACTGCGTGAAAGCAACCTCCAGAAGTCACCTAATTCTAGTGCAGCGATCCCAAATTACTGCCGAGTTGTCTGTGAAAGCAGGGACATCAGACCCCACGTGTCCTCGCACAATGTCAATGCATTGCTAAGTGAAACAAAACGCTCCCAGATTTTACGACTTTACGAACATGAATATTGCTGCTGTTTGATTGCAGGATGCCAGATAGGTATTAGCCCTGAGCAGGATGAATGACTTGAAGATTTCCTGGGAACACCTCGGTCACTGCTCGGCAATCTCTGCTCTGTTTTGCAGACGAGCCTAATTAAGCATCTGCTTTCAAGCACACGGAGTTGTTACATCAGCCTATCCCTCTGCGAGTTCCTACCTTACATCCTTTTTACATCAGTCTAAGACACCCTTGGGCACAATTACTGGATTTTGTAACATCATGCTAAATATTGCATCTAGATCATCATTCTTTCACCATGTCAATAGATTACACAGAGTCAAACAAAAATTAGTCAAAAAATTACTACTGTTAAGTCCACATCCCTGACACGCACCAAGATTTTAYGTCACAGCAGTATGAACTTATAGCAGGGCTCATCAGTGCTACCTTGCAGCATTTCAGACAGATGCTGTCAGTTACAAAGGACCTCTTGCAGAAACTGTTTAACTTTGAGTGTTTTCCATTTAGATTAAAATATAATAGTTTATCCTGTGTGAACCATTAAATGCCACTTGCCCTAGCAAAAACAGGTATGAAGTTACCTCCAAGTCAGGCTCCCAATTAAAGGAGSAAACAAATCTCTCTGCTGTAAGAATGCTAAAGCAAGCATTATACAACTTTTCTATTTTGATAACTTGTTACACTAGTGCATTACCCTGGGACTTGGTATCACAACTCATACAAATGTTTGAAGCATCAGGCAAGACATTACACCTGAAAAGCCATCTTGTACATCTGTAGCATCATAAAACTCATGAGAAGATGCATTTGTTTATTACTATCTACCTGAACCCTAGCACACGCATTAAGAAGTTTTTAAAGCACTAACTCCTCATAAACACACTACGCTTCCAGTTTGTGCTCAAAAGCCCAGTTCCAGATTACATCCTTTTAATAAACGACTGCTGAATTATAATAGTCTCTTAAATGGAAACTGGAGTATTACTATACTCTCTGTTGAAACTTCAGTGCCTTACTGCAGGGTGTGTTAACCCACAACAGAAGAGTTCTTCCTACTCCAAAAGACGTTTCTAACTCAAGCAGGCTTGTCACAAGTCCTAAAATGTTTACAACGCTTTAAGTCTCGATTACACTACGTGCACGCAAAGATCCTAAAACACTTTATCAACATTATTCATAACAGAAACAGGTACTTTCCAGAGGGAAAACTTACGTTGTAGTTCTCATCTGTTTCTCTGATGACAAAAACTACAACACAAATACAGAATGAAAACTACGTCTTAAAAGGAAAATTTAACTTCAAGTCTAGAAAATAAATTGAAAGAAATTTTAATTATCTGCCCTGTGCCACTGAATTATGAAATCTACTATCACGTGTAAAGGATGAGGCACACTCATTTCAGTCAAATAATTAGACCATAGGCTCCTGGGGACACGATCTGCCTACCGCTGTGGCTGGAATCCTGGCACAAGTGACCTCACCCACTCACGTACCACTTTGCGCAATGTGGGTTTGTTGTTTTGKTTTGGTTTTTTTAAGCATCCCCAAAACACAAAACCATAAACGAAGTATATACCTTTTTCCGCTTGGTACTTCTACATTTCTCACCAGAAAGAATGTCATGCTGCACAAAGTCAGTGACCCCACAGTTATGTTTTTCCAACTGCACCCGACAGACAGTTAAGTGACCATGCTCAGAAGCGACCAAACTCGGCCTCTCTGCTCCTTTTGCACCAGGCGTCCCTTTTTTCTCTGCTGTTTGAAAGGCTGCCTTGAAATTTAAAGGATTATATGGATCATCTGAGGTACAGAACGAGTTCCAAAGTTTCAAGTTTTCTGCCTCATCCACACTGCTACAGTCCCACTCGTCCTCCTCTTCAGAACTAGGGTGAGGAGAGCCTGAAGACTCCTCTGCCCACGAAGAATCTTCCTCCTCCTCCTCCTCATCCGACATATCCTTTCCCGGATCGCTGGAAGATGTCTGAATGGTGGCTGTGAAGTTCTGAGGGTTGTACGGATCCAAACTGTAGAAGGAATTCCAGAGATGAAGCCTTTCCCCGTCCTGGCTACCAGCGTCTGAATCAGAGGGGAGCCCTTCGCTATCAAACCCGTCGTCATCATCATCCCAGTCTTCCTCATCATCCGCACTCTCCTCCCCACTGGAAACTCCCCCTATGATATAGTCTATTAATTTATTCGCACAAGCAGGTCTGGCTGAAACTGGAAGGTTTTGCTCTATTTCGGAGTCCTCGTCATCCTCTTCAGTCAAGGCTTCCCCCTCAAGTGCCCCCTTCTCAGCTGAACTCCTTATGCCCTCCTGCTCCAAGGGACCACCTCCAGGTTGTCTCCCCGCGTCGCTCGACTCCTCGGGGCCCTTCAACTCCCCGGCATCGCACCGCTGCTCCCGCCGTCGCCCTACCTCTTCTTGACAAACGCCCTTGTGCTGCTGCTGCTCTTCCTCCAGGCTGTGATAGCCGTGGTCCGGGTCTGGCACGACCAGGCCACCGCTCGCCAAATGCCACTGCTGGAGAAACGCCAAGCGCTTGCTGCGGAGGAACTCAACCTCCGGCAAGCCGCCCCGCGCGGGGCAGCCTCGCCAGGCCTCCGCGGGGGCCTCGGCTCGCAGGGGCTGGGGCAGATGGCTCTTGCCGGAGCTGCAGGCCTGGCCCCGCTCCGGGCCCAGCACGTACAAGTCCACACGCGGTACGGGGAAGGACACCAGGCTGCTCCGCACCAGCCCGGTTCCCCAGAGGCCCGGCGGGGGCTCCGTGCCGCCCTCTCGCCCCTTCTCCAGGGCCTCCTCCGGCCACGGCAGCGTCTCCTCGGCCCAGTCCAGCGAGGCGGCCGGCTCCGACAGCAGCAGCAGCGGCGGCGGTGGCGGCTGGGGGCCCTTGGCGGGCGGCTGCCCGGCGGCAGGGCAGAGGGCACTGCTCAGCGCGGGGCCGGGCAGCAGCCGCTGCAGCAAAGCGGGCAGCGGGGAGAGGAGCTGCGACATCAGCCGCAGCCAAGAGAACGGCGGGCTCGCCTGGGGCGAGGCGCCGGCGGGGGCCGCGCTGGGCCCGGCCAGCTTAGGCCAGGCCGCGGCGAAGCCCAGCCGGGCCCGCCCCAGGCCGGGGCCGACGCGTTCCCGGCCGCTCGGCTCCATGAGCGGCGGCGGCGGGCAGAGGAGGCTCTTCAGCGTTCCCAGCGGTGCGGTCGGACCTGCGGAGCGGCGCTCCGTCGAGGGGCTGCGGGGCGGCGGGCGCGGCAGGCGGCGGGCGGCTTCCCTCGGGTACTCGACTCCATCCTGCTGCGGGCGGCGGCACAAAATGGCGGCGCGGGGGCGAGCGCAGCGCCTCAACCCGCCCGCGGCCGAGGCGAGCCCGGAGGGGCGGGGCGCGCCCAACGCGCAGACGCCTGCCCGCCTCCTCATCGTCACAGCGCGCCGCCGCCGCCCATTGGGCACCGGCGCGGCGTCGCAAGGTCCCCGCCCCCCGGGGGGCCGTCGCCAGGGTGGAGGCCCCGCCCCTCCCTCCGCGTGGGGATTGCATCAGCCGGAGGGCGGCGGGCGCCGCGCGGCAGCGCCCCCTCTGGCCGCGCGGCGGGGGTGCAGCGGGGCGGCCTCGACGGGGCGGCCCCGACGGGGGGGCCCGGCCCCGGCAGCGGGCAAGGCCGCGGTGAGCCGGGACAGGGCGGCCAGGGAGAGCTGCCCGGCGCCCCGGAGCCCGCCAGCGAGCGGCTTCTTGGGGCCGCGGGGCTGCTCCAGCCGGCTGCCCACCCCCCGTTGGTGTTAATCAGCCATTTGTGGGTGCGTTTYGTCAGTCCACGGGGTAGCGATGGCCGAGGGATAATTACTGGGGAGACGAGCCGGAGGGGACCAGGGTCCCTGYGTGTGCCAACGGGACGGTGCCTGGGGACCGAGGGACCCCCGTCCCTGTCCCCCCAGGACTCGGCTTCCTGGGCCCTGCGGCGGGCAGAGGTGCGGGCAGGGCCCACGCGCCACCCCGTGCGTTTCATCTCCTTTATTTTCACGCCACCGTGTTACAGGCAGGAGGGTCCCAACCGCAGGAGGGTGCCAGCTCCAGCAGCCCCAGCCGCCGGCGGGGCCAGGCTGCTCCCCCCCCTCCACCTCCCGTTAGATACAATATTTAAAACTTTTAATATAAAGGTTAAGTTCATTATTCTCGATCCTGAGAAACATTTCGTCCGTTTACGGAGCTCTCGCTGTAAACAAAGCACCACAGGCACCAAGCCTGCACCCCGGCACAGGCATCCCCAGCTCCGGGGCTGGATGGCAGATGAGGAGATGGGATGTCCCCGCCGGCACGGGGACGGGAAGGGTGGCCGGCGGTCCCCTTCCCGTGGCATTGGGGGGGTCAGCCACATGGGACCGGCTCCATACACAGCCCCGCCACAGCGCTCTCCTTTGGGAGCGAATTCCCCGGGATGGGAATTGCCCGGATCCAGGCAGGCAGCTCCTGGCTGGAGATGTACCCGGGGCTCTGCGGGTACACGCACCCCCAGCCCAAAGCGAACCTCCGCGACGCCTCCCCTCTCCTCTCTGACCCAGTGCCCGGCCGCACGCTACTCGTTATTAAAAAAAATTAAAATACAGATATCCCAAAGGAAGAAATACCCCCCCGAAGTGCCCCACCGGTCCTCCCTCCCCCTCCCTCCCCACATTGCTCCCTTGACACAAGGTAAACTTAAAAAAGAAGGCGCCTGCAGCAGCGCCCGTCGATGCCCGGTCCCTACGGGCACATCCCAGGGTGGGCAGAGTCGCGGCGGAGGTGCCATGGATCCCCAACCCTGGCGGTGGGACCTCAGAGGGTGCTGTGGCCACGGGATCCCAGGGCGAACCAGCCCATCTTCTCCTGGGCCAGGTCGAGGTCCCGCAGGCGGATGCCGACCTCCCCGAGGAGGATGTTCTCCCAGAAGCCTTCCTCGCTCAGCACGCTCAGGCGCAGTTCCCGCTGCTGCAGGTCCCCCCTGGGGATCCCGTCATAGACCAGCTGCAGGGCAGAATGGGGCAGACCCTCAGCCATGATCCCCCCGGACCCCCCCTCCCCATCCCCGTCCCACGTACCATCTCGTTGTAGGTGGGGTTGCAGGTTTTTCGGGCCACTTTGGTTTTCCTCTTGGTGGTTTTTTGGGGGTCGGGCAGCAGGTAGGTCTTGACGTAGGGGTCAGGGTCATTGCCATCCTGCAGCGGCGGCTGTGGGGCAGAGCAGGGGGCACCCCGTGAGCCTGGCAGTGGGGTGGACCCCCACCCCACTGCCGCCGGGCACCGCGCACCTACCAGCCCCCGGATGTGCATCACCATGATGAAGAGCTTGTTGTTCTTGTAGGAGATGGAGAGCTTCACCTCCCCGCCGACCTTCCCCAGGGGCCGAGCCCACGTGGCATCTAGAGAGGAGAAGAGGGGCATGGGTGGGACGGGAGCCCCCCGCCATTGCCCTGCGCGGTGCCAGCCGGCTGCAGGCACTGCCGCCAGCACTCCTACCTGCCGGCTTCGGGGTTGGGTTGGTGCCAGCTGCCTTCTCGTCCCGTGGCAGGGGGTGGAAGAAGGTGTAGATGAGGTCACACTGCGGGGCGAGGAGGTGACGTTAGCGGTGATGGCGGTGACCACATCCCCCGCCATTCGGGACCAGTGCATGGTGGATGCGCCGATGCTTTATGTGGTGCATTGGCCCCCAAGAACTTTCCCACCTCGCCAGCATCCCCGGCACCATCCCCACCTCTCAGAAAGCAGCAGCCCCCCTCTGCCCCACTGGGACCCCCGCCCCAGCTCCGCACCTCTGCCACCTCAGGGGCCGCGTGGATGAGGTGCCAGATGTAGCCGTTCAACTCCTCCTTCCGCCGCTCGGCCACCGCTTCGCCCCGCGACCGCCCGATGACGAACCTGCTGGGGAAGCTGCGGGGACAGACACTCAGCAAAGCCCGGGAGGTGGTGGGGAGCCCCGGGGGTCTGCTGGGGATCTGCGGGGGTACCTGGGCAGTAGTGAGGAGGGGAAGAGGAGGCGCAGCTTGTTGTGCAGCTCCTGGAACTCCTCGAAGGTGCGCTGCACGAAGGCCACCTCGCCCGGGCTCTCCCGCTGCACCTTCACCACGTACGTCTGCGGGGAGATGGGGCTGCAACRTGGGATGGGGACTGCGGGGTGCCCCGAGCCCGTATGGGGCTGAGAAGGAGCACTGGGACAGAACTGCCCAAGTTGTTCCTTCGCCTGTCCCCAACTGTCCCCACTCACGTAGCCCTTGCTGGGGTTGAAGACCCTCTCGTGGCGGCAGAGGAAGACATCGCGGATCCGGCCGGACGTCTTGATGGTGTGYGTACGGGGAGCGAAGGAGAGGGTCGGGCGGGCGTCGGAGCCCGTGAACTTCATCTGTGCCAGGTTGTGGATGAAGAAGTTGAGCTTGGTGGCCACACTGCCCAGGCTGGACTCGATCAACCTGCAACGAGACCACCATGTGTTCAGCACAGAGGAGCCTGTCAGCATGCCGAGCCGGTGCCCGTGTCTTCCTCCATCCTCTCCTGCCCCGTCACCCACCCATGTCCTCTACCTGGTGAAGTAGGTGGTGGCATCGGCATCAGAGTCCTGCGGCCTCAGGGCATCGTAGACGTACTTGAGGTCCTCCAGGTCGGAGAGCTCGGGGATGCCACAGGACAGCATCTGGGAGGCAATGCAGGGGGTGAGAGCAGGCAGCGGCAGGAGGACCCCTCTGCCGTGCCTGGGGGTGGGTGGGCATGTGGCCCCCCAGCTCTCACCAGCCCCAGCAGGTTGAGGAAGAGGTGGGTGTGCTTGCGGATCAGGTTGTAGGCCTGGCAGCACAGGTCGACGAAGTCATGGAAGCGGCTGGAGGGCTTGTCCCCTCCATTGATGACGTACGCCATGTCCGAAGTGAAGACAAACGGCGCCCGGTCCCTGCAGCGGGGAAGCAGGGACAGAAAGTGAGCATGGCTGGGGGTCACCCATCACCGGGACCACAGCATGAGATTTCATCCTGCGAAATCGGGCTGAACCCCGATGCTAAAGAGCCGCAGCCCCGCAGGGATGAGCCCAGGCAAAGGGGATGCTGGAGGCGTTTCTCACCTCTTGATGTTGCCGAACATCTGCGCGTGACCCAGGAACCTGCCGAAGTCGATGTGAAACATGTGACCAGTGGTCTTGAGCATGATGTTGTCATTGTGCCGGTCGCAGATCCCCAGCACATAGGTGGCCACGCAGCAGCCGGCRCAGGAGTAGATGAAGTTCTCCACGGCCTGGGAGGAGAGAGGGAGGGATGGAGCCACCAGGCGTGGAGAAAGGCTGGACACGTTGGGAAGCAACAGGTCTCGTCCCTGAAGAGGGTGGCACGAGGAGTGGGGACCCTGCCAGGCTCCTCCTCACCTTCTCGTACTCGTCCTCCTCGGGGTTGTGTTTCTGCAGCCAGTCTGCCAGCGGCCGGTCTTTGAAGGAGCCCGTCACGCCGTGCTCCACCTGGATTTTGCGTAGGGTCTCGGCGTTGGGGATCATCTCCACCATGCCTGGCAGCCGAGACAGCAGGGTGAGACCCATCCATCCTGCCCGGGGGGGGCACCGAGACCCCAGCCCCCCCTTGCCACCAACCCAGCCCCTCCCCAGCCATCACTGTTGAGTGACAGCCTACAAAACCATGTTCCTACAGATGGGCGGGTGGGATCAGACCCGAAGGCGGAACACAGCTACTCGCAGCAGCTCCTCTCTCTATCAGAGCCCCAGGACCTCCTGTGCTGTCGCCAGCCCGAGAGCATCGTGACCTGGGGCCCGATGCCACTGGGGGACACCCCGATGTCAGGTTACCTCGTCCGCGGCCAGTGGAGAAGCAGCGGAAGATGACCATGCGCATGTCCAGCCCCTCCTGCACCCAGATCTTGTTCATGATCCGGATCATCTGCAGCGTCAGCATGTCCTGCCGCAGGTCGTCGCCGCACTGCGAGCCGCAGCGGGAGAGCCATCAGAGCCAGGGGGGTGGCAGGGGCAAAGCCGAGCCAGCCCCACGCAGGCTGGGGCAGCCATGCCGTGGGTTTGGGCATTGCTGGGAGGACRGGCTCACCTTGAAGATGACTCGGATGTTTTCCCCAAGGGGATCAACGTTCTGGAAGGAGAGCTTCAGCGGGACAGCGTTGGAGTTGAAATAGGAGCAGTCCTGCCGCAGGGAGGAAGGTGCAGCCTGTCAGGGTGAACCGGGTGCGGGCAGAGGACCCCCCCTGACGCCCCTGGCTCCGGCACTCACCCGGGGCACGATCCCCTTCACCAGCAGGCTGGGGCTGAGCGGCAGCCGGCACGACCCGTTCGCCTTGAAGAACTGCTTCACGTCCTCCAGCCCCTCGCGGAGGATGCCCTGTGGGGTGGGCATGGGACGGGGTGGGCATGGGACGGGGGGGTGAGACACAGCCCGGCACCCCCCTGCACCCAGTCCCACCACCCCGGCACCCACCTGGCGTGCGGATGGGGTGGCATCCCGCACTTGCTGGGCCAGCCTGGCCAGCGTGCTGACGAGCAGGCACTGCCGGTCAAACTCCTCCCGCAGCCCCTTCCCGCAGCAGCAGAGCAGAGCTGCCAGCAGGTACTGGTAGCGGATGCTGAACTGGGAGTCCTTGAGGCCATCCTTCAGCAGCCTGCTCGGAGCAGGGGCACACAGGGTCAGGCGAGCCCCAGGGTCCCCCCTGCCGCTCTTGGCCCCCCCAAACCCACCAGAAGAAGTAGTGGGTGATCTTCAGGTCGCAGATCGCTCGCTTCATGAGGAAGCGCACCAGTGGGCTGTCCAGGTAGCACTCGTACTTCAGGGCCTGGAAGGGGGACAGTTTTGGGGCATAGCGGGACCGGCATGCACCCCATGCCACGTCCCAGTCCTGGCACGCACCCCATGCCACATCCCRGTCCCACCACACACCTGGACCAGCTGGGGCAGGTAGTCCAGCAGCTCGGTGTCGGAGATGGAGTCGATCCACTGCACGGCCGTCCTTCTCACCTCCTGGTCCGGGAACCTGCGGCCGGGATAGGCATCATACGGACAGCATCCTCAGCATCCCCGCTCCCCATTCCCACCGCTGCCCTCTCCCTGCCTGCACGGGGAGGGCAGCGGTGCCTGAGCATGCATCCCCGTGGCACCCGCAGCCCACCGGTGGCTTACGTGGCATGCAGGAGCCCCAGGGCATCCTGGTGGCTCATGTAGGTCCACTGGCTGAGCAGGGCGTAGATGTCGGGCAGGCAGGCCCACTCCCAGCTGGGCGCGCTAGCCAGCAGCATGGGCAGCGCGCCGGGCGCCGCGTGGCAGTAGTAGCGCTTCTCCCACAGACGCTTGCGGTCGGCGTCCATCAGCCTACGGCAGCGGGGGGACAGGGGGGCACAGCTCAGGGTCAGGGCAAGGGAGGGGATGGCATGGATGGGATGGGGCTGGCAGGCTGGGGATGGGGCATCCTGTCCCTACAAGGGAGAGCCAGGACCCGAGCACCCGTGCACAGGGGTGACTGAGCTGCTGCAGGGACGGCCCTGGCTGTCCCCCTGCCCAGGGACCCCCGAGCCGGCTGGGCTGGCTGTGCACCCTAGGCATTTTACAAGGAGCATCAGCACCATCCTGCGCAGCRGATCCCGGTGCAGCTGCCGACACTTGATCCTTCCATTTACAGCCAGCGCCGGAGGACTCTGGCCGGCTCGGCCATGCTGGGCTGGACGAGGGGCCGGGCAGCTGTCCCCGCTGSGGGGGATGTGGCTGGAGAGACCCTCCCCAGAGTGGGGCAGCCGGGGAGGGCAGAGTGCAGGAGGACCAACGACAGGCAGCTGCGGGCAGGCAGCTCTGCCAAACGCCAGGCTCCAGCCTCACCCCCAGCCGCCGGCAGCCAGAGGCAGGGTCAGGCCCCCAGATACCCCCGTGCATGCCAGGGCAGTGCTGGGGGGAGCTCGGCAGAGATTCCCCCCTGGCAGGGTGATGCTGTCTCCCTCCCTGGGCTGCTTACCAGTAGAGTGATTTCTTTTGCATCGCCTCCCGCAGCTTGCGCTGGTCCTCCTCCCCCAGGCTGCCGAACTCGTACTTGGGGCTGAATTCGGCCGCCGGTGGGCTGGTGAACTTCACCTCGAAGGCAGAGGTGGGGAAGTCGATCTGGGGCAGGGGCAGAGGGTAAGCGGGGGCCACGTGTGTGTGTGCGTGTCCCGGGAC
Source organism: Phoebastria nigripes (assembly GCA_035582835.1). Lineage (NCBI taxonomy): Eukaryota > Metazoa > Chordata > Aves > Procellariiformes > Diomedeidae > Phoebastria > Phoebastria nigripes. Next base: position 3,445,345 of record JAYKAV010003266.1, on the reverse strand, counting down.
CCCCCGCCGCCGGGACGCACCTGCAGGATGACGCTGTCAGGCTGGTTGAAGTTGGGGGCACTCGACCTGGCTCTGGAGTTGTCCTGGGTTGCCGGCCACAAGCCCAGGAGCTTTCGCCCGCAGGTCAGGACCCTGGAGGAGAAGGGGGGGTGAGAGCCTGGCACTGGGGGCTGCTCTGATGGGGCAGGAGGGTGGCACCGCTGCAGTGATGCTGTCCCCATGCTGAGCCAAGGCACTGGGGACCCTCCTGCCCCACTCCAGGGATGCTGGCATGGTCCCTCGCTGTGCCCATCGCGGCAGGACACCSCACGTACTGCCTGAAGTTGAAGAGTGGGGTGGTCACCCAGCCCAGGGCCTCGGGGACCCGCCGCTGCTTGTTGGCGTCGGAGGAGCTCCCCGGGGGTGGGACGGGCACAGCAAAGAGGGTGACGCTGAGCAGCGTCTCCCGCGGCAGACGGTTCACCTGGACGGGGAAGCAGATCCTGCAAGAGAGCAGCCGGCGGCTCAGCCATGCCGGGGACGGGTGCTGCCAGCGCCCCGTGGCACCAGCCAGCCCCCCGCCTTGAGATGCCAAGCGTGCCCTGGGACAGCCCAGCCYAGCAAACGCTTTTGCTGCTCGCACCAGGGGTGCCACATGCCCCCCGGCATGGGACGGAGGTCCCACGTCATGGGCAGACACCCCTTGGGAGGCAGCTGGCTTTGGGGAGAGCCAGCTGCTCGTGTACCCCCATCCTCTCCCGGCATCGGGGAGCCCTGCTGCTCTCTGTCCCAGGAAGGTGACCGCGGGGCAGGGGGGCTGCCATGGGGGGCCCCCACCGCACACTGACCTCGTCCTGTGGCCAGGGGGGGCTGCGCGGGACCCCAGGGCTGAGGCTCCTCTCCGATGCTTCTGGGGAGCCCAGGGTGGCAGCTACATCCCACCCACTGGTGGGCAAGGGCAGGGGATTGCCCCGTGGAGGGGACCGGCACAATTCTGCTCCCTGCCGTCCCGCCGGCTGCTCGGCGCCTGTCCTTGGGGGGCACCGGCACCTTCTAAAATTATCCTTTTCCCATCCCCACCTCCCTGGGCTGCTGCGAATGCCAGGCGTGGTGAGGGCTCGGCACAGCCTCCCTGCCTGCTCCTGGGGCTATTTTTGGAGCAGATCCCCTTTCCTGGGTGCAAACACGCAGGTCCAGGGAGGGCAGGGCTGGCGCTGGGGTCGGTGCTATTCCGGGGGATGACACAAGAGCTTCCGACACCCAAAAAACTGGGGAGAGGCGCAGAGAGGAGCCGCTGGAGCAGGGGAGGAGGAGGAGGAGGAGGCAGGGAATGGCACCGGGCACCCCCTGCCCACCCCATGGCCAGGGTGCTGCCTTACTGCTGGTCCCATATGATGAGGTGGAAGAGGTATTTGTAGACGTGGGCCTTCCTGGTGAGCAGGGGGCTGCACAGCTCCTTGCCGCCATGGCTGAGGGAGCAGGAGAGGTAGAAATCTTCGTAGCTGCAAGGGGAGCAGGAGCCGTGAGTCGGGGGGCTTTGCTGGGGAGGGGGTGCAGAGCCGGGAGCTCCTGTCCCCATCACCATATGCCACCATGCATACCATCACACGGGGGGCTGCCGGGGGGGCCCTGCCATGTGGCAGGTGCCGAGCGACAATCCGGGGAGGGCTGCGGGGCGCCGGAGGTCAGGGGATGCCGGCATTTCCCAGGCTACCCGCTTTGTTCGGAGCCAGTCACCAGGGGGAATACATTAAGGACAGGACAAAGGCGAGGGGTCCCTGGCGGGGTGGCTGCTGTTGGCGCCGCTGCCTCGCATGCCCTCCCCGCGGCGGGCTCCTGCCGCCCGCCCGGACCCCCACYGTCCCCCCGCGCGGGGCCGAAAGCGGGTACGGGCACCGAGGCACCTAACAAAGGAGCGCACCGCCGATGTGGGGCGAGGGCAGCCTGGCCCCACTGCACCGGGGCCATCTGTCACATCCCCAGGGTGACGGCGAGCCTGGGAACGATGCTGCAGCCCTGGGGATTCGTGGGGTTGGGATGGGAGAGCACGGCAGAGCTCATCCCACCCGCTTGCACCCAGAGGCTCTGGCATCAGCTGGCTCTGAGCATCCCTCACCGCCTGTCGAGCGCCAGCATCCCCATATCCCTGCCCTTTAGGAGGCTTGGGGTGGGTTAGCTCTTATTCCCTCCATGCCTGCTGAATATCTGGGACAAGGACACACTCTTCAGCCACCCAGGAGAGGGACACCCCTGCTATGGGGTATTTAACACGGGTGTGAGCCCCAGGATGGGCAGGCAGAGGCTGAGCAAGGTCCAGGCAGCTGCCCTTACCTGGCAGCCCAGGTGATGGGGATGCGATGGGTGGCGTAGACGGTGAAGGAGAGCGGGCAGGAGAGCAGGCGAGCCTCCTGCACCAMGCTGTGCTCCCGGCTCCCGTGCACGGCTGTCTGGAAGTCAGCATTGAAGGTGCTGCAGTAGAGCTCAACCAGGTTGAGGATGGCGGCCGTCAGGCTCTCCACGATCCTCTCTGAAGGGGAGGTGGGAGAGGGGTGAGACGGGGCAGCTGCCAGTCCCACTGCCTCCCCCCGGCATCCCGCTGGGCTGGGGTCAGGATGCTGGAGGGACCCCGGGGCTGGACCGGGGGCAGGTCTCCCTTGGGACGAAGCGGGTGAGAGGGAGAATATCAGGCTTCCCATTTTGCTGAGTTCATGGGGAGGAACAACAGCCATCGCCTCCAGAAACCCTCTTTTCTTAACCAGAACGGTTTCAAACACATTTTTGGCCTTAATAATTGAGGGGGARGGGTTTGAGGATTAAAAGCACCAAGAACTTGAGCCCAGAAGGGGAGGARAAGAACAGAAATACCTCGATTTTCCCTCTTGGCCAGAACATTTGGATCCTGTTGAGGAAAAAAAAAGAAACCACAAGAGCAACATCAGAATCAGCCCCACGCTGTCGGCGGGGAGCAGCTCACCAAGCCASCCGCTTTACGTAACCAGCCCGGGCTCCTCGGCTGCCGGAGCAGGCAGCGTGGCCAGGCAGCTGCCTGCTCCCAGCTATTGAGGAATTTTCCACGTGGTACAGCAGGAGGAAGGAGGGAAAGAAGTCAGATGTGAAAATGTGCTTTCCCTCTGCACCTCCCAGCTGAGCCCCCCAGCGCCCTTCGCTTACCTTCTGGATTTTGGGCTGCATGCGGGAGGGGCAGGGGGGCATCTGGTTGAGGGCTGCCGTGATCTCCTGGGACTCCACGGCAGCCAGGGCGTTGCAGATGGCCATGACCGACTGGATCACCCGCTCCGCCTTCAGCGGGAAGTCTCCCTGGAGGGCAGAGGGGGGCTGACATGGGACCCCCGGGCAGCCGAGGGGGCAGGGGTTGCTCCCCGCAGCCCACACACCAGGAGGTGCACCAGCCCGTGCCTCAGTTTCCCCTACTTTCACAGCCTTTCCCCTTCTCTGATGCATCCTTAGAGCCSCATAATGAAAAGGGGAAAAAGTCTGCACCAAATAAGACAAGGTGGCCCCAAAAATGCCCCCTCCATCCCTGGTGCTCACCTCGGCTGCCAGGAAAGCATCCACCTCGTTGTGGAAGGTGTCGAAGAGGAGACTCAGGGCCTGCCTAGGGGACAGAGAGCAGAGCTCAGCCCCGGCCAGGCGGGCACCCGATGCGGGGGGCCGGTCCCGCTGTGTCCCCCCTACCTGCTGATGGTCTGCTTGATGGGTCTCTCCTGCAGGTGGATGTAGTGGTTGAGGGTGGAGGGGCTCTGGTCATCGTTCGCCTGGAGATGGAGAGATGCTGTGTCGTAGCTCAGCCATGCACGGGTGCTCCCGCAGCAGGGAGGTGGCACGGGCATCCCCGTGCTCCCCCCCACACCCGGGCACCCACCGTCCGGGCCAGGTCGCTGCGCACCCCCTTCCTCTTCATCAGCTGCAGGCGGATGTCGATGTCGAACTTCCTGCAGTGCTGGATGTACTCGTGGCTGCCCAGCGCGTGCTTGCTGCAGGGACAGAAACGGCATGCTGAGCCTGCGGCCCCTCCCCATCCCATGCAATACCACAAAATTCAACCCAGGGTGCCACATCCCAATGCCCCGCGGCCAGGCAGCGTTGGCTGGGGCTCGGCTGTGGCCGCCTYGCCTGCAAATGGACATTCATGGCACTGGGTTGCTTGTGCTAGGAAATCTGAAGAATAAGCTATTGTTTTCCCTCCTTCCCCTGCCGCCCTCCAAAAAGCCATGCCCGGCCCAGCCGGCACGACGGAGCCGGGCGTGGGCGCGGAGGAGCCCGTCGTGCCTGGACCTGCCCGCCGATGCGTGGGAAGCAGAGCATGGACCCAAGGAGCCGGAGGATGCTCTGGCTGACAGTGGGATCAGGGCGAGCCCTGGAGCGGGGGGTGACAGCCTGGTTCCACCGTGCCCACTGCCACGGGCAGCCCCCCTGGAGTGGGACCCACAGAGCTCACTGCCCAGACCCACTTTCTTTGCCAGCTGCGGGGGAGAACGAACTGATTCAGCCCTGGCTGGTGCGGCAGAGCCATGGGCACGGTGCCGAGGGGGTGCAGGAGGCTCCAGGCAGGATGGAGCTGCAATGGCAGGATGGGGCGGGAGGGTTGGGAGAGGCACCCCCAGGGGCTCCTGGGGCTGCAGGGGACGGGGACACAGAGTCCGAYCGGCACATGGCCACCGGTGCCGCATCCTGCCCCGTGGCCAGGAGGACGGGGAGGAGGCACATGGGGAAGGCGCTGCAGGAAGCTTTGCCTGCAGCCAGCTGCACAGGCAGCAACGCACCCATCCTGTGCACCCCTGCCTGGTCCTGCCTCCCCCCCCCGTGCCTTGCAAAAGCAAATGGGCAGCAAGTGACAGCAGCTCAGGCTGGTTTGCAGAGCTCAAGGGCCCGACCGGCTCCACACAGAGGGTTTTGGCACTTGCAGCATCTCCTCTGCCGGGAGGAGGAGGTCGGAAAGAAAAGATTGGTGACAAAAGGGCTTTATGTCCCAGGGCTGTCTCAAAGGTCCTTTCAGGGCCCCGGGAGATATGGCAGCGCCTGCCCGCACTGGCTCCCGGGGAAACACTCGCCGGGGACGGGCTGTCCCGCTCCGTGCCCAGGATGCCGTTCCCTGCCAAAAAAGCAGGAGGTTCATCCCTTTGGGAAATGTCCTCCAAGTTGGCTGGATCCATCCTACAGCTGGGTGCTCCCTGGCAGCCCTGAGCCACCCACAGCAGAGGTCTGCTGTATAGGTCAGATGTATGGGAATGCTGCTGTACCCATGGCTAGTTAACAGCTTGCACCCCTGCTGCGTGCAAGCACACGTGCAAACACATGCACAAACATGCACACACATGTGCACTGGGCTGCTCGGCAGCAGGGCTCAGCACCGATGGGAATAACCCCTTCAGGTGGCCGTGCCGGGCAGCCAGGAGCAGAGATTGGGCTCCGCTCGCCCTCTGCACGGGTGCTGTGCAGGCTGTCCCGGGCTGAGCAATTCCCAGCCACCCCTTTAGGGCCTAAACCAGCAGCTCCTGGAGGCCATGGCAAAGCTCCCGCAGATTTCCCACGGCAGGGCCAGGCCCAGGGCAGCTCTCCAGCAACGGGAGCTGGCTCGCTGCACCAAGCCACCGGGAAGGACGGCGTGTGCCTGTGCACGCATGGCTGCTGCATCTTCCTCTGTAGAGAGCTCTCTCGAGCCATCAGACCCCCAAACCCCTATGGAAACACAGCCTTCCTCCAGGAAAGGCAGCAAGGCAGGGAGGGCAGGAGGGATCTACGCAGGTCTCAGTCCCCATCGCCCATCCCCAGCTCTGCAGCCGAGGGAGCCCACCGCAGCCCTGATGCTCCTGTGCCCCCCACATCCACTGCCCCCCAATATGTCCCTTTTCCACCTTCTTCTGCAAATTAAACAGCAGGCTGGAGAAGCCGGGCTCTGCTGCTCCGCTCAGTGACACGGCTGTTGTTAATACTCCTCCAAAGAGCTTTTTTGGCAGCTCCCTGCTTTTCAGGCCTTTCTCCAGGCGTGCAGGGGTCAGCGTGACGGATACCCTGCCACTGGGAAGGATGCTCCCAACATGCTGCTTTTGGCAAGAGCATCGCTGCGGCTTGGGAGGCAGGAAACGGAGCGGAGAGGCTCCCACTGTGCACGCCGGGATCAGCCCTGACCATCCATCACACCCGTCCGAGGCCACGCACGGGGTGAGCACAGCCAAGCATGTGAGCCCCAGGATGTCTGGGTTATGTTGTGTTCCCCCCACCGCCAACACTCACTTCTGCAGGAACTCCTCCAAGCCGCAGATCTTGAGCACAAAGTCCTCAACGTCGATGGTGTGCAGCTCGTCGTGCGTGTAGCACAGCGCCTGGTAGATGAGCAGGTCCACGGTGGAGGAGCCTGCGGGGAGAGGGAGCAGCATCCTGAGTCCCAGGGATGGTGGGACACGCCCCCCCCCCCCCGCCCCCAGATCCTCCACCCAGGTGTTGCTGGAGTCTGTCCCTGTTTCACATCACCCTGGGTCCCCCCACATTGCTGCAAGGGGGGACGGGTAAGCGGCTGCGTGGCACGGGACACTTACAGTCGCAGGTGAAGGTGAGGGGCTCCCGCAGGCTGTCACACACCACCGTCACCTTCAGGCTGACGCCGTGGCCCAGCTGCTCGGGGCTGAGGTTGACGGCGCTCCACACCAAGCCGGTGAGGGAATAGTCCTTGGTGCTGTAGCCGGACCGCAGCCTGTGGAGGCAGGGACAGGTCAGAGATGCTGCCCTGCTTTGGGTTTTGTCCCACTCCGCAAAAAATGCCTGTTTTGGGGCATTTGGCAGTGGGATGCTCCAGCCTCAGGGTGCACCGAGAGTCCCGGGAAGGGCTCAGGCACGGCCGGGTTACTCACACATCCAGCATGTGGCAGAAAGCAGCCACCTCCTCATCCCGCTCCTCAGAGACTTCGAAGAGCTCGTAGCCATTGGTGAAGGAGTGCGGCCGCGGGGCAACCTACGGGGGAGAGCACGAGCCCATCAGCCGCCTGCAGTGTCCCCAGGGGCTCCAGCCCACCGCCCACCCGGGACTGGGTTTGCTGGATCCCCCCACTGCCCTCCCGCCGCGGTGCCAGGGCAGGCGGCACCGCCGTGCCAGGCTCCCCCCGCGCGTGGGGGTCCCCGGGCCTCCATCGCTCTTTCGCAGCAAACAATGGCCCCACTGTCAGAGCAATTAACCCAGCCAACAGCTAACGGGAGGCAGAGAAAGGCAGAGAACACAGCAGCCACTAAAGACAATTTTAATGCTCTTTTATAATTAGTTTCTGGCACCAAGAAAGCTGAGAGTGACTTACGTAGCCCCCACCGGCGGTCCCCAGCTGCATCCCTCGCCCCCCGGGGAGGGGGGACCCCACGAGGAAGGCGACTTCTCCCGTTATTTATCTCCTCCTCTTGCCGGAGGCGGGATGAGCCGCACCAGAGCCGGGGCTCTGCCCCTGCAACGGGCTCCCCAGCAGGGACAAGGGACCTGGCAGCCCCGGGAGAGAGACAGCGGCAGCGCCAGCAGCCCCCAATATCTCCGTGCGCAGAGGAGAGATATCCTGCTCACTGCTCGACGGAGGGAAGAAGGGAGCTGGGATCGGAAAGGACGTTGTGAGCCGAACAGGAAAGTGATCACCYGGCTCTCGGGAGGAGACTCCCAACTCTTTCCGGAGGATCTTGTGACATTTTGTGAGCTGGCGGGACACGAGCCTGCTGCAAACCACCTGCAGTGTGGCCTCCGGAGATGGCGATGCTTGCATCCCCAGCACGGCAGCTCCAGGGCACTCGTGTGCCGAGCCAGCCACGGGGCCGGGCACTGCCTGTGCCCTCCTGTGGGCACTGGGCTTTGGCTGTGGGGTGACAGCGATGGGCAGGGTGTCCTCCGAGGCTGCGGGCAGCCCCAGTGGTGTCTGGGCATGAGGGTACGGAGAGGAGGCAGCGCTCGGGACAGCTGCGCATGGAGCATCCCGCCTGCTCGGCRGCAGCGGGATGATGACCAGGTGGGACTTGCCATTATGCTTGGCTTCCCGGCCCCGGTTCACTTGCCCTGAACGGTTTTGACCATGACTATGGGATCCCGCACCCCTCGGGGAGATGCCCAATCTGGAAAGGTCTTATTAACCCCCAGGGACGGTGCCTCAGGGCGTGGATGCCTCCGACCGTGATGCACAAACAAGACTCTGAGGAGCCCCAGCGATGGGACAAATAAAACCAACCCGGAGCAAAGGAAACACAGCAAAGCCGCAGGCGCCCAGGGCCCCATTCGCACCCCGGTGCTGGGTTTCCAGCTCTCCCCAGCACCTCGGCTCCATCCCAGCCCCACTTCCARGGCAGGGAGAGAAAAGCCTCTTACCGGGTCGATGGAGATCCTGCGGTTCTTGTTGGGTGCCAGATTCTTCCGGTTGCCAAAGCGGGAGACGTATGTCCGCGGGGGGACCTGGGGGGGCATGGTCTTGCTCCGTGCCACCGGCTTGCCGCTTGATTCCTTCTCGAAGATGCTCCTGCCCTCCTTCCAGCCGCGGGCAGCTTCCCGCAGCACCTCCGACTCGTAGGTGGACTTCAGGTTGAGGCAGGTGATGGCGTCGTTGATGCCGCCATAGTCGGTGATGCCATAGGGGTCCTCTTCAGAGATGCGGCGGCCGAGCAGCTTGCCATGAGCCCGCTCGTGGGCCGCCGAGAACATGTTGATGTCCCTGGGCTGGGGTCCTTTGGAGGATGGGGGGGATCCCTTCCCCGAGTGCTGGCTCCCCTCGGGAGAGCTCCAGAGGGGATGCCGGGGGGGCAGCGGGGGCGGCGAGAGCTTTTTGGGGGAGCTGCCCCCGCTGTCATGGGGTGAGGTGCCGTTGAGCGGCTCCCCGAGGAAGTCCCCCCCCGACCCCTCGAAGATGTACAGGTAGTCCCCAGCCAGGGGTCCCTTCAGCCAGGGCTGGGGGTCCGGCCGGGGGGGGCTGGGGCCAGGGGGTGGTCCAGGCGCAGGGGGACCCTCGGGCGCCACTGGGACATTGTAGCTGAGCGTGGGGTCGGAGCCGGAGAGGCCACGTGCCGCTTTGATGCCATCGCAGCCGTTCCTCTCGGCGGGGTCGTCCCAGGAGATGAGGGGCTGGTCTCCCCGCTGCTTGGCCCGGCTTTCCTCCTTGTCCTGCCGCAGGCGGGAGAGCGCGTCGTACTCCATCTGCAGCGCCTCCGCCAGCGCCAGCTCCTTCCGGCTGATGCCCACCGACTCCAGGGACTTCCAGTGCTCCCCATTGCCGCGCGTGGCGGACATCTCTCTGGGGACCAGGACCTCTTCCTCCCGGGCGCAGGGGTCAGGAGAAAGGCATGCTGCACCGCCGGCCACCTGGGCGGAGGGGAAAGGCAAGGGTTAACGGCTGGGCAGGCTGTGATAAGGAAGGTTGGCTAAGGAGGGTCTGGCTGGCAGCAGCCAGTGGTACAGCCCTTCCTCTCTGCGATGGAAAAAAGGAAACGTTTAGGGGCTCAGCAATGTGATGGGTTAAATAAAGATTTTGCTGCTGCCCGCCCCCCCGGGACCCCATGGCCACCAGTCAGGCAGCGCAGGCAGGGCAGGCAGGGCTGGTTGGCCCCGCAAGCAGCTGCTGGGGCTATTGCTGGAGCCCGACGTATTTCCCCGAGGACAAAATAAGACGCAGAGCAGGGAGGGCAGCGGGGCCAGCGCCTGCAGCTGGGGCTGACTCAACCTGCAACCCCGCTGCCGCAGGGAGCCTGCCCCGGCACGGGCTTCGCAGTGGTGCCGATGCTCCAGCGGCGTGCCTAGGACATGGCTCTGAGCTGCCTTGCTCATCTCGGGACCATCGCAGCTTTGAGAAAAAGAYAGCCTCCACCAGCAAAACTAGGGTTTTATGAAGCAGAAAGGAAAAGATGAGAGAGAAGGGCAAGGAAGGGACAAGACAGGRTGCTGCCCCTCTCACCCCCACCGTGCCCGCGGGGGAAGAGGATACTCAGTTTGCAGCAGCCCAGGCAGCGAGGCACCAACCTTCCGTGGCTGGTCCCAAGGGTTTTACCCGGCAGCACRCTGCTCTCTCCCCGTCTGAGGGCCGCGTCATCCCATCCCCAAACCCTGTTTCAGCAGAGGGAACCACGCATGGCACAGGACAGCCGGGAGTGCCCGCTGCTCACTGGCTCCCATTGATATTCCCCAGCACCAACCAGCCCRGGCTGCTTAAGAGAGCAAGAAACGGGCCACAGCGATGGGGACCTGGGCATCACGCTCTGCTCTAATAACCACCGGCAGCCCCAGCCCCCTCGAATGGACCTCTGGGTCCCTCCAAGCCTCTCCRCAGCGCCCGGCGCTGCACAGCCTCCAAACCCAGCTTTATGCAGCGTTCAGCTGCACGAGCAGAGAGGCGAAACAGCCGGACTGGAAACCGCTCCCTGGCCCCCGACCAAACCCCGCGGAGGGCGGTGACCGCAGGGGGGGCTCTGCTCTGCCCGGCCAGCACCACGCTCTCYGGGGAAGGATGTTTCACCTCCTCTTCCCTTCCTAGCAAAATAAATAACGAAGTGGATGTTAAACAGAAAAGCGGAACGAGCCCTAAGCCCCTGGAGGCGGCCGGCACTCGAAATCTCTAGAGCCGAGAGGCAGCTGAGTGTTTTCGGGCTCTGGCCAGGGCTGGCTCACAAGCCTCAGCACGGGGAGCACACGGGACCTCTGCCACCCCGGGCTCTCCTCTGCCCCGCACCGCTTGCTCTGCACCGCGCAGGGCTCTGGTTGATCAGAAGATTTAGGGCGAAAGGGTGCGACCGTCCCTTCCTGGTGATTGCAAGCGTTTTTGCTGGAAAGCGCTGCTGGGGGCTGCAGGCATCACTGAACCCAAGGACCTTCCTTCAGTGCCCGTGGCGGGGGGAGCCTGCACTTGTGGAGCAGGAAAGCCCTTAACCACGAGGTGCAGGAGCAGGGAGAGGACTGACAGACCCCGCCGCTGCCTGCTCTGACCCCCAGCGATGGAGAAGCCCATCTGGCACGACACGTGCCCCCCGCATCCCACCCCATGGCACGGGGCAACCACCTGGGCTATGCCAGTGACCACCCTCCTCTGGCACACAGCACCTGGTGGAGCATCACCATTGTCACCAGGCTGGTCCCCGCCGTCCCCTCCCAGCCCGGTTGCTGATTATCACCCACAGCAGCCCCCCCCCAAGACACATCACCCCCTCCCCACCCGCAAACAGGCCCTCCTGACCCTGGGGCCGTGCAGGACCAGATGGCTGCTAATTAGCCTGGCCCAGGCTTTGCCTGCTGCAAACACATTTCCTGCGAGCGAGGCAGGTTTGACCCCTACGCCGGCACGGGTCCCCTCTTGGCCCCCCAACACCAGGCTGGCTGGGCACCCCACTCAACCAGCTTTTTTGTGCTTTCTAACTGGAAAAATGGCTTCGGTGAGGGAACAAGCTGGAAATGTTCCCTTCGCCAGCATTTTGGTCCCTGCCGGCAGCCGTGGGCTTTTCCTGGAAAAATAGAAATCCCAAAAGCTGGCAGTCCTGGGCTTCTGGAATCTGAACAAAGAAAATCTGCTTTTAACCCAAAAGCAATAAAATCAGGCCGATTTTTGTGGCTGACAAAGCCACAAACCCATTCTCATCTCCAAGAGAAGCATCTGCATCTTGCTGACGTTTTGAGCAGAGAAATGCTCCTGCCTGGTCGAGCCGAGGCTCCCGCATGTGCCGGTGGGATGCAGCCAGACCCGCCAGGGCAGCAACAGCAAACCTGGTCCTGCCTCCGCCACGAGCCGGGTGGGCATCACCGGAGCGGCCAGGACACAGGAATGGGGATGGGGAGGCAGGCTCAGCCCGCACTGGGCACAGCAACCCCGTGGTGCCAACACCAGCTGGAGAAAAGCCACACAGGAGGGGGCTGCATGCAACCCAGGGGACGTCACCTCAGCTGGGGATGTCACCTCGGCTGGGGACACCACGAGCATCCCTGAGCGGGCGGCTCGGCCCCCTTCCCTCCTGAGTCAGTGCAGCAGCCGGACCGAGGCGATGCAAACCCATGCAGAAGAGCCCCAAACTCTCCCGGTTGCCCTCCAAGTCCTCAGCCAGGGGCAGGACCGATGCTCAACCAGCACCTCCTGCTGCAGGCTCCTGCTCCTGGGGGTTTGGTGCGTGGCTGCCTGCGTTCCCACCGAATGCCTCTCTCCTCCCAGCAGCCTGTTACAAAAATTACCCGGGACTGCGAGCCGTGGGTTAGGTCTCAGCACGGGAGCTCCCAAGGCGGGAGCCGAATTCCAGAGGAGCAGAGACAAGCAGATTTTTTCCTCTTTAAAATACTACTACTAATAACATAGGGATAATTTTCTGACTTTAAATTTCCTGGCATTTGCCACGGTCACGTCAGCCTCAGGAGACCCATCCAGCTTGGGATCCCACCTTTTGGAGAAATGCTTCGCTGTGCTGAGTTACTGCGGCTGCAGCACGCAGCTCGGCTGGAGGCGCACAGGAGGGAAAACCACTTGTCCACTGAAAACCCTTTGCCCTTAGCCCCAGATTATGGTTTAACACAATTTTCTTCACAGTTTGCACCAGCACGGCCCCGTAAGGGAGATTGCAGCCTTGCAGAGAGCCATGCACAGGCACCACATCCCTCGTGTAACCCATCAGCAACAGCTGCTCTGCTCTGCGTGGCTACATCAGCAGAGCGGAGGGACGTTTCCCCATCGATGCACTGCCCAGGTGCATGAAGCCAACCTCCTTTCGGGGACAGCCCTCGAGAACATCAGTGCTGAGACCAAAGGGCAGCAAAACCAGCTTCAAATCCTCTTTTGGGAACCTCTTGCATTTTTAAACGTGATTTCAGAGCATCTGCTGGTTGCAGCATGGCCCCTCGTCCAGCTCCCAGTGTCAGCACCCTGCCTGCCAGCCTGGCCAACACCCCCCTGGGCTCCGCACGCCCTGCGGCACCCTCCCGGGATGGGAAGGAAAGGGAGGCTTGGGGTGAGGCTTTCACGCCTGCATGCCAGCAGATCCCGCAGAGTTTATTTTTCAAATACCAAAATGGTTGGATCCACCCAGGAGCAGCCCAGCCCAAYGGCAGTGGTCAGGTCCCACTCCCCGAGGGCTCAGGGCTCCGTTAGCCCCTCAAAATCCCTCCACACCAGCCGGTCCTGCTCTGCAGTGGCTCTCGGGGACAGACTTTCTGCAGGGCTTTGGGGTGGAGGATGCATGGGCTCCCCGTAGGGCTCTCCCTGTCCTCACACCCAGCATCGGTGGGACAGAGAGGGATGATCCCAGCTCTCGTGCAAAGAGCTGAGCATCAGGTTGGGAGGAGGGCAAGGAGGACTGGGGCAGGCTGGGGGGAACCCGGGGGGAGCTCAGCACCGCCTGCAGCCACCCCACACCCGCCCCTGCTCCTGGCAGCTGAGCAGCCCCTGCTTGGGGAGGGACGAGGGAAGCCGAGCAGAAAATAGTCCTACGGGATCCCATGGCGGAGCAAACGCCGCAGCCAGCCCTGCCTCCCCGTGCCCGGGGATGGGAGCCCGGGGCAGAGCTGCCGTAGCCAGCGGGCACTTGCTGCACACCCCCAGCTCTCCCCATCCCTCCCTCCCTCCCTTCCCCCTCGCAGGCAGCTGCGTTGGGAGCAGATAGAAACGTCCGAAGCATCTGGGAAGACATCAAACATCTGAGGGCGAGGAAGCAAAGCAAGCCCCGGAGGGGCACCTCCCCGGGGTGTGGGAGCCGGGGATGGAGGTTATGCCTATCAGGGGAGACAATTCACACCCATTTATAATCTGGCGGAGGGAGGAGCGGCCGTGAGAAGGATAAAGCACCAGCCTTCACCTCTGGGGCTGCGGGTCCATCCATCCATCCTGCCGCTCCCGCTGAACAGGGCGAGCCACTGCATTCCCAGCCACCGGAGCAGCCCCTACCCAGCCAGGAGGATGGCGGAGGCTTCCCTGCCTTGGGGACACCAAGCCGGCTCCTGGCTGCGTCCCCAGCCACATGCCATCGCTCCTGCTGTGAGTCACAGCACATCATGGGGCGACAAAGCTCCCTGGACGCACTGGACCCTGGGGCCGCCCTCCAGCAGCGGGGATGCTCCCACATCTGCGAGGCAGAGCCAGCCCCTCATCCCATGCAGCTCATGGCATGGCGGGGGGCAGCTTCCCAGGACCCCCTACCAGCTCCAGCACCCCCCCACAGCAGGCGGGACGCAGCTCCCCCCGGCTCCAGAATAAACTCTCTGGTCTCAATTCTCCTCTTCTCCTCCAAAACGGGAGGGAAACAGGGCCTTTTGGGACCTCCCCAGCAACATCATGACCAAGGAAAGCCCTTTGAGTGGGTCTCCAGGTCGTGTTTTGACACAGCAAAATGCAGGATTTTCATCCCAGTTTGGAACCGGAGCTCCAGAAAGGGAACCTGGTCTCAAAGGTCATTGAAAAACAAACCTAAAACCCAGAGTGTTTCATTCCTGGAGCCACACTCAGCACTGATGAAACACCACCCATCAACCCAAAACCCAGAGAAACCAAACATTCCAGAAGTCCTCGCAGCAAAACCAGCATGATTCCCCCCCAAAACCGATCCCGATAGACATTTTCAGGCAACTCTATTTGTTTTCCCCAGTTTGCAGACAAAAAGCCGAACTCCAAAAGCCGAGGGGCTGTGCTCCCAGGAGCCGACCGGCTGGTTTCCAGAGGGGGTTTGGAGCTGGCTCCCCCCACCAGGASCTGTCGCCAGCATTTCTCGGCAGGGCGGTAGGAAGGGCCCGGAGCTCATCCCTGTCCCACAGGATCCAGCCCCGTGGCCGGGGTCCCTGCACCGGACTCCAGCTCCGCTTCACTCCCCAGGAGCCGTGTCCTTTCACTGCGGGCTGGGCACAAGGGACACGGCTCCTTCCACGCACCCCGAAGCCTCCCATCACCAGGGCAGATCTGCAGCACTCGCCACTGCAATGTGGAGACCTGCAGGATCTGGCCAGTTCATTACATGCAGCAAAATAAAACCAGGCAGCTGCCATCCCGCACACACCGAGCTGAGCAAATGCCTTGAAAACAGCCAGTGCCACTCGCTTCCAACCTGTTGCCTTACGGCAGGAGTTTCTTCCTCTTCAAGCTGATACGCCTCCTATTAATAGCACAGCAAAGTCCAGTCCGGTCCAAGCTTTCCAGAGGAGGCAGGATGTGAAGCTGGCCGATGCCAAAGGCTCTTCCATCATTTTTCTACGTATTTCCACCCTTGGGAGGAAATCCTGCCCCAGGAAGATGGGTCGGGTTTGGGATGGGAAAGCCCCTGACTCGGGGCAGCCAAAGGAGGGAGCTCTGCAGAGGAACCACCTAGAGCTCCACGTGGTGGGAGCCGAGTCCGCAATGGGGACAATGGAGGGGACGATGGGGTGTCCCAGCCAGGCGTGGGGCAGGAGGCGGTGTGGGTGGGGGGATGTCAGAGCCCCCCTTTGCAGCGAGGTGCGACAGCCACATGCTCGGCTGCACAGGAGATGMTGAACCTCACCCAGCATCTGCAAAGTGATGGGGGTACGGGGAGGAGTGAGGGTGGGACCTTTCCGCAAAGCCACCCACCGCTGCATCCTCCCTAGCATTCCCAGGCGGCAGCTCTGGGCCCCACAGCAGCCCCGATGACGGGGCCAAGACACGCGTGCCTCCTCCGCTCCCCAGCCCCGAGGCACACCCGCAGTCGGACTTTCCAAATTACTCAACCCTCGCTGCTCCAGCGCCCAGCGCCCACCCCCAGGGCCAAGTTTTCTCGGTGCTCGGCGTCCCTGGGGGATGCTGGCGGTCAGGCTCACCCCGGCGCGGCAGCTCTGGCACTCGGCTCCTATGCAAATCTTGGCTTCCTCCGCGGTGAGCACCCGGCACGGCGTGGCTAGCTGCGTGATAGCGCGGGTGTACGTGCACCCAGCTGCACACCAGCCTGCTGGCAGCAATCCTGCGTGCACAGCCTGCATGGGGGTTCAGCTAGGCAAGGAGGGGCTGGAGCCCTATATACACTCAGGACAGCTGAGCAATGTAAAGCACGGCACCTCCCCGGCCTTGGCGCATCCCGCTGCACCAGCAGCCAGGGGAAGAGTCCTGCCTGCACGGCAGAGCTGGGATGGGCTGGCAAGAGGCAGCGTGCCACCCTCCCTGCCTGCGCTGCCCTCTGCCCCACAGCCCAGCAGTCTGGGCGAGCCCCAGGAGCCGGATCCTGCTGCTGTGATTGCAGCTGTATCCGTGCCACACGCTCCGCAGGGCTGTTCCCTGCTGCCACGGGGCTCTCCCTGACCCAGATGCTCCTGTAGCTGAACCAGCGGGGTGCACTGAGGACATGCAGCAGCCAGGGTGCACCCCCCTGCCCACAGCACCCTGTTGGGGTGCAGGGGGCCTGGCTGGCCCAGTGCTGCACGGCAGACCCAGCCCGGTCTGCAATGGGAACCAACTCCTTAGGCTGCTCAGCCCTGCTCTGCCCGCAAGATTTACAGGCCGTGGGAGAGCCGCAGCCCAAGGACACACTACAGACACAGGCCAGACACACGCAGCTCCTCCAGAGCACCCGACACGCAGGGAAACACCTCACTCGGGAYGGGGCCGTGGATGCTGCTGCTGCTACAACTCTCCCCACGGCTCAGGACCGTGGAAGCCCCGGCCTCGTCAGCACCCCAGCCTCGCACACACCTCCCCAGCCCCGCAGCCCGGGGTGCCGGCGTGCRCCGACTGCACACACATCCTTAGTGTGCACCCAGGCAACGCTTGCACGCACACACGGAGCACCTACTTACACTGCAGCACGCAAGGAGGGCTGGCGCCCGGCTGCATGGCTGCTGGGATGGAAAGACAGCTTCTTTCGGCTCCCGGCAGCGGCGCAGATCCTCTCCCCGACCTCGCTTCACTTGGTATTTAGGAGGGTGCTCCCGAGGCAAGGTGGGGCAGGCGCCTCGCCGAGGCGGTTAGCCCGGGAGAGCCGGGTGCCCTGTTTGCCAGGCAGGTTTCCCTCACCCCACAGCTCCCTGCTACCCCGTCCCTCCTGCTTTGGGAGGAAAAGATTGATTTTTCTTGATCACACTAGTGCTAGTTCACCCTGGCCCAGATCCTGTGAACAATTACATTCGTGCTTGGCCTTATACACATGAATAGCTGTGGTTAAGTCAATATATCTCCTTTGCTCACGGGTAATAGCTCGCATATCTCTGGAGTTTACTGTTAAATACACGCATGAGCATTTCTGCAAGTTCAGGATCCAGAGCACTGTACCGCAGGAGCAGAGGGAGCGTCGCAGCTCGCTGCAGCACGCCCAGCATCCTCAGAAGTGCTTTCTGCCCCCACGCACCGTACCTAGAGCCCACGCCTGCACCGTGGCTTTCGTGGGACGAGCTGACCCTTCCCGGCCACACACGAGCGCTGGCTTGTCCCTGTCCCTGTCCCCGTCCCTGACCCCATCCCTGTCCCGGCGGGGGGACTCTGACATGATGGGAAAGAGCAGAAACCCCAGCCCTGCCTCTCTACTTTGCTGACGGGCAACTTTGCAATTTGACGGGGACCGTTTCATTGTTCTGCTCATCAAAATAACCCAACTTTCCACCCCCCCGGCCGCCCGACGGTGCATTTCAAGAGACCAGACCCCGCACCGCGCCTTGGGGGTGCAGCGCCCGGGACCCCCCCACCGCCCCGGGGCTTTTAGGGTTTTCAGTCCTGGAAAAACACAAGGCTGGGCTGGAGCTTTCGGGCAGCGCTGGGAAGCGACTCACAGCAGCCCCCGGATGGAGTTCCCACATCTCCTCCCAGGAGGTGAAATTATTTATATATATAAATATATAAATTATTATTTTTTTTAAGGGGGAAAACCCGGAACGAGCCGCTCATTGGAGGAGCCGGCCTGCTCCCACCACCCGTCCCCCCCGCACCCGCCCTGGCTCCCCTGCTCCCCCCGGGGCGCAGCCCTACCTGCTCCGAGCGGGCTGCGGCGGCGGCGGCGGGCCGGGCCGGGCTGGGGCCGGGCGGCGGCGGG